>JAMKCH010014897.1:0-210595 GCA_023653785.1 Ophioderma brevispina | reverse complement strand
AAGTAGTATCGATTTTGATATCAGATGAAAGGCCGTATTTTTCTCATTGTCGTCGTGAAATTTGAGCCCTGAAATCCATTTAATTTCCAAGATATAAACAAATAACCGCTGTTTTAGTGGTTAACCATCAATATTCGCACAGTATTGAATAGGGCTTTGCAACACGCATTATTGCGTCTACCACCAAAACCGCAAGTTTGTTTCCCACGGTACTTGATGGGGTGTATGTGCAAGTGCCAGGCTCTCATATCAGCACCTTTAACAATACATAGCAATCTTTTAAGGATGAGTTTCCCTGGTTTGCATCCTTTAAGGATAACTTGTTTCCACGGTTTGCTTTCTCAACCATCAAGAAATCTCATCCCCTCTCAAGAATGTGATGTGTTTATGGTTCACCTTCAGAATTCCAAATGAACCATGGGGACAACCCCAGAAGTGAACACCAAATCATATGTCAGCTGGTGGCCCATCACAATTAGAACCAAGGTCTCTGTGCACTACTAATGCAGTCTACTTTTTCTAATGACAATTTTCTTATGTCTTATATTTCTGTTACTTTTCCTAATCTTTTTTTCACCAGAGAAGAACTGATTGCTAACAACCACTACATTCATGTATCCCACCACCTAAGTAAGAAGTGTCAATTACCAATGGTTACAGTGAATGAACACCTGGCTTGATTCCCAGCCATATCAGTGAATGTGTATGTGACTTGTGTTGTTCCAACAGGAAAGCTATCACCGTGCTGATGGGATTGGGTGACTGTAGGTGTCATGCCAGAGTTATCAGTAGCTGTAGGCTCTGCCCAGGTAACAACCATAGAGGTACTCCCAAAAGGGATCATAAGGTTGAGAGATTCAGGACAACCACTGATAAGAGGTGGTGAGTTATCTTGTGAAGTTGCTGTGAGGTTAACAGTTGTACATGTAAACAGTTGTAAGTGTAAAAGTAGTAGTAGTGAATAAGAAATGGATGAATGTGCACAAATATACATGACAACTACACACACTTTAATAGGTTAATTTAGATCAAGTTGACACTTATCTGTGCAGTTCTTTTAAATATCATGAATTAACAAAAATTTAAAGAAAATCAACATTCCTATGCATCTAAGTATGAAATTTTCCTATGATAATTTTAACCTTCCTATCCATGTTTATTTAATGCTTCAAAAATAGAAATATGCCTCACACAAGCTAATCTCACCTACAATTAGGCTTCATATGTTAAGAAGGATTTTGCCAACATTTGTAATAGAATATTGTCATTTGTGGCCAATGAGAACATATTCTTAAAATCTTTAACTTTTAAAAAAGTTAAAGACTTTAAGTACCTTGTTAATTTTTCATTTTTAACTGCAGTGAAAGTACTGACTAAGCAGTTAACTGTATTTAAGTACAAAAAACAACTAATAACTAATCAAAATCAAAATGGTTTACCTATAGTGATAGAGAAAGTGCACCTTGCTTCATTTCCTATTAAATCACTGAATGTGTAGGTTACTTGGGTCATACCAATAGGGAAGCTATCTCCAGGTTGGTGGGACTGTATCACTGTTGGCTGACTGCCCGAGTTATCTGTAGCAGTGGGTTCTACCCAGGTAATTACCCGAGATGGTGTGCCTGGTGGCACGGTATAACTTGCAGATTCAGGACAATTGGTAATGTCGGGTGGAATCATATCTAATGCAATAACTGCAAGAGATGAAGGTAGTGTAATATTTAGGATGTGCTAAGGTTGGAGTGGACAAACCTATGGCTTGTAGACTTATGGCTTGTAGACACATGCAGCCTGTAAATCATTTTCTTACAGTCCATGTCTTGAAAAATAAAAAATCATGCCAATTCAGTACTGGTTCACCATTTTCACTGGGATTATTTCAAACCCTACCCTTTAAAACATTTAAACTTTGTAATTAACTTCGACCTCGTATTAATGCACTATCAGTGATCCACGTGGGAGAATCAAAATCATTTAAGATTTGGCAGAGTATCACCGAATAATTTTTTTGTTTATTTTCAAATGAAAATTGACGGCAAAAGGAAGCAACACAACAGTACTGAAAAAGATTCATCTCCAGTCACCTTTTGTGTTGGGGCAGTAAAGTGTTCATACAGTGAAACCTTCCACATTCACTAAAATACTTGGTTTTATCCTTGGGCTGCTTTCTCAGTCTTATCACTTGTAGTTTTTAAGACCACATATTTTCGCAAAAATGCACAATCTTTGCTTTTTATATTACTCAACTGATATTGCCTTTAATTCTTTAATATCCTGTTTTTTTATTCTCCCAAGTATTTCATGTTCAGCATTGGCAAATTTCCTATGAGCTACAGAGTTGCCTACCCTTGGTCAAGGATAACTTCTAGGCTTATCTTTGTGCATTTCATAAAAACTTACGAGTTGCAAATGAACAAATTTGATTTAGGGAAATTCCAACATCACAAAAAATAGCTAATTTATTTAATGTGGGACAATGAGATAAGTAACATGGTTACCCAGAATTAGCTAAGAAAGAAACCCAAGGGGTACTACAGTGCTCGACTGACAAAACGGTCTTTTCCCTGTACAGCAATCATTTAAAAATACCGTAGTTTTAAAACAATATTAGCATTAAATCCACGCGTAACTGCAGTAAAGCAAAACAAGCTTTAACAATTTTTTCTAGGAAGTCCAACCAAAGGGACAATTACATTTTAAAAGATAAGCACTTGTAAGTACTAACTATATAAATGAAAGAAAAATGAAATTGACACCAAATAATGATGCATTCTTACTGTTGGAAGAATATCTGTGAATGAGTAGTTTTAGGTATGATAGATCAAGCAGTTCAATCTGGACACCTGGAAGTATAGAGTCTAGAGCAATAGCCACAACCGAAGATGGGGTTAGTTTAGGATAAGCACAGCACAAGTTGCCACCACCCAAAAATGCTGATGCAGTGATTATTTCAAGAAACTGCAACACAGATATACCATTAAGAAAACTATTATGAGGTAAATGGTATGATTAACTTGCAATTATAAGCAATCTGAACTGGAAAAAGAAATCAAATTTACCAGTAACAGTAAATGAACACACGGCTTGATTCCCTGCCGTATCAGTAAAAGTGTAAATGACTTTTGTTGTTCCAACAGTGAAGGTATCACCAGGCTGATGGGATCGGGTGACTGTAGGTGTTATGCCAGAGTCATCAATAGCTGTAGGTTCTGTCCATATAACACTCATGGATGTGCTTCCAGGTAATAATATTACACTGACAGGGTCTGGACAACCTGTTACAACAGGTGGCGTTGTATCTTCTTCTGAAACTGTATATTAGTTAGTAATATACAATGAGATTCTTTAAGATCAAAGTTCATCTCTGTCAAAAATTGCATTTAACCCAACATCAAGCTGTTGCAGATGCGTGCTATCAAACAGAAATTAGCTGTATTAGTAGTGCAGTCTTTAGCATTCATGCCATTTACAAAACTAATTAATAAAGCATTTTATTACACCTTATAAATATTCATGAGATAATAGGCATAAGTACTTCCATTTCATTGGTCAACTGCGCCGGACACAGGGATGATAAATTGAGCTATCAGTGAATTTGAGCTATTTCCCATGCGGTATTTTTTACTACTTTCCCTATATCATCGTACCCAGAGGCATGTTAGCATTTTGTCACGCATTGTAGTTATTATGGTTCTCCTATAAAGAAGGAACTTCCTACGTTGTTAACAACACAAAATGGCCGCTGCCAGTAGTCGGTCAGTGTCTTTGACAGACGACGAAATTGCTGCGTTAATACAAAATAAAGATGCACAAAACACAAGATTTGTTGTCCGGAAGGCTGCATGTGAACATCTTTTCAGACTACTGTACGGAAAAAGGAAGTTCTCTCGCGGAAGCTGAAGCGCTAAATTGTGCCGACTTGGTCGAGTTGTTGGGGTGATTTTACGCCGAGCATTGCGAGGTTCGTAAACGGGATGGCGATTTCTATGCAAAAAAAAACTTAGTCAACACGATATGGTCTCCAAAGGCACTTTGAAAATACTATTATCTCATAAATATTTATTAAGGTGTAATAAAACAAATATTACATGCTATGTCGGTGAAATAGTGCAACTATTTTTCCCTCGGTACTGGCTACAGGCCTACCACCCCTCACCCTTCGGGTTCGGGGTGGTAGGCCTGTAGCCAGTACGTCGGGAAAAATAGATTGCACTATTTCCCCTCCAACCATGTAGTATTTGTATACTCCAATATATTTCAGATCAGTGATGCGGCACTTAGTCTCATACGTAGTTCAATACGTAGTCTCATAGATATAAGGATAACAAAGGCAAGTTTCAAGTGACAAGAGGTAGCTAATAAGCTCAAGTATACTTCATTCCATCTTGAGTTGACATTGACATTACTGTTTTAGAGTGCACAACCTTAAAGGTGCAATGAGAGATTTCAAGTCATCCATGTTTTCTGTGATATGTAGTGTTTTTATATAGATTAGATGCTCAATAGATTCCCTACCTTTTATTCGGTTACAGATATAACTTAAAATGAAAACAAAATGTGATTTGTGTATACGTATAGTTCAATAGAGAACATTGGCTGAATTTATTTTATTTTATTAAAACTTCTTTATAGAGGGTGACCTCAATCAGTGATCCAGCACTGCTTTCCATAAGGGCCCTCTTTCTTAAAAGTACATACAGAATCATAATATCATATACATACTAAATAATTTTAAAATACATATATTAAATATACAGGAAGATATATGGATATAATAAAACCAAGTTACATAACAGCTCAGAACTATAAATTATTAACTTAATGCTCAAAATTACAACAAAAGCATACAAAATATTACATAGAAGGCAAATTAAATTACAAGATTTAAAAAAATGAAGCACCTAACATAATGACACCCAAAAGTAATACATGCGCCTAAAGGCGTGTGTTAAAGGCCTACAGAACATTAAACAAAAATAATATTACATACCAGAGCCTAAATATTTTTTAAAATTCTTCTTGAAACTAGAGATGCTTATTGAATTTCTGACATAGTTTGGTAGGTTGTTCCACAATCTGGCTCCGGAGTTCAAAAATGTACGCTTACCCCATTCTGTTTTGATACGTGGATAGTCAAGATAATTAGCACTTTGTAAACGTGTATTGTAGCAATGAGTATTACGATTTTGGATTTTACTAACAAGATATTCCGGTGCCATGTTGTGGACACACTTATACATTAGAATAGATTTGAAATAGTTAGCACGTTCATATACATTCATCCAATTTAGCTCCTTAAAAATTTCATCGACATGTTTTCCCTAACTTTGTATCCAAGAGTGAGTCTGGCTGCATGGTTTTGCAGTATTTGAATTCTGTTTACAAGTTTTTGGCGGCACTAGTCCATACGGGACAACAGTAATCAATATGAGGCAAGACAATGGCATTGTACAGTATATTCCTTGTATTCTGATCAATTACTTGTCTAAGACATTTTATGATCCCGATCTTTTGAGATAATTAGGGCCGCAATGATTATGTATGCCAGAGTCCATTTGAACTGTGGATCAATCCACATGCCTAAATATTTAAAGACGTAAGCAAGCTCCACAAATTTTCGTGTGTAAGACGAATATTCAAGGGTGGTATTTCTCACCTTTTTGGTGAATCCAAACAACATAACCTTGGTTTTAGAGGCGTTAATAGTAAGTGTTAACATGCATCAATCAAGCAATTCTACACCAAGCTCCCTGTTAAAGGCACTATCAGTGACTTGCATAAATCAGGAAATCAAAAAAAAAAGTAAAAAATGCAGGATTTTGCACCCATTTGTGTATGTAACAAGTATGCATGTATCCTAACAATACCCTGCAAATGATAAGACCAGAAGCAACCAATAAGGGACCAAAATCGGAAATTTTAAACTCATTACTGTCCGAAACGGACACTTACTACAAACTTACTTGATGGAGAATCGTATCGTGGAACACTGCCATTTTCTTCCTTTTCTGGTAAATCTTTGCAGTGGAAAAGGAACTTATAATAATTCTACAAACTAATCATTCCCACTTTTAAGCTCTTCCTGCAAATTCTAAAATTTTTCAAAATTCACTTGATAGTGTCTTTAAGAACATTTCAAGGTCAGGACCTAGATTTGGATTTATACATGTGGCGATCCTCAGCATAAAGAGCAAACCTGCCTTCAGTAAGGACATCAGGGCAGGTCATTGAAACAAAAATAAAAAAAATAAAAGGGCCTAAAATGGAGCCCTCTGGCACACCAACACTCACCGGCAATAGGTTCCGAGCTGAGGTTATTAATACAGACATGTTTGGAGCCGCTTAATAAAGGTGCTTTTTCCCAAAAACCAATTTCCATTCATACCTATGACAACCATGCTGTTTTAACTTAGATACGAAAGCACATGATGGTTTACCAGTGTCAAACGCCCTTTTTTGGATCTAAAAAAACAGCGCGGTCATATCCCCATTATCCATATTATGGAGTAGGGGTAATCATACACGGTGATTGCAGTCAGGTGAATGTGCTCTCTGAAGCCTGATTTTGTGTTTACACAGACGTGCGTTTGTTTGTAAAATAATCCAGTGATTAAGACCGTTTGTGAATGGCCCTTTCAAGGATTTAGAGATCACAGGTAACACTGGATATGGGTCTATAATTGCCACAATCAGTTTTTTGAAACCATCTTAACAATAGGAGTAACCATTGCAATTTTCCATTCAGTGGGTATGATGGCAGTGGATATGAAAGATTCATTGATATGGGTTAAAGTTTGCAATCTGATTAGCACCTGCTCTAAGCAACCGTGACTCAGGCCATCAATGGGCCACGTGGCGGTTTGTTAAATCCAAGGTGTTAATGCTTGAGAACATAATCAATCTCAATATAAACAAAATTAACGGTTTTGCCCTCATAGCCAAATCAACACTTTAACAACCGGCGTCGTATCAAATCAAGGGCAGTTTTTGGACTTATTCAACAAAAAAATCTGTTGAAATTATTATGCTACTTTTGGGTGTCTAACAAGGCGCTTACACATCCACAATGATTTTCTTTAACCTTATCCTGGTTTTTTGTTGGCAAAAGAGATATAATTGTTTTCAGAACATCTTACTATCGTGCTTGTTCCCTGCAATAGGTTGCGTATAGTAAAACTTTTAGCCCAACCTTTTCGTGTTGTTGACGGATTTCTAACACTGCGGAGATATATCCCAGTCCTTAGCACTTTTGGATTTAATTGATCTACCTTATAGTAGCTCAACGCTCCTTTGATAGAGCAACAACCATCATTAAACCATGGGGCTGTTTACCTTTGCATCGAACTTCAATAAACGGGGCTGTTTGTCACAAATCGCAATAAATTTCTCTTTAAATAAAACACCAAGCGGCATCCGGGTAATTTCCTGCAAACCCAGAATTCCATTTGGTGCTATTCAGATCTTCTTTAAAAGAGTTTCATCATTAAACTTCGATAAGTTCTAGTATTATGGTCCTAGGTTTACCTTTTATGGGACGAGCTTTATATGTCATCTAGATCAGATTATGGTCCACTAAAACTCACAGGTATATTACCTGATGTGAACATTGTTAATATTCTGACAACAAGTATTACATCAAACAGGAGGAACCCTTCTCAGTTACACGCGTCGGGGTGGCAATAACATTATGTCATGACAATTGCTGACTATTGTTTCCTGATATTCGCAGTTTTAGGTTTGTAAAGATCAAGACTTAGATCACCATCACAAACAAGTCCCTGTTGCCTGCTTTTTCGGTAACATCAAGAAATGATCATTGAGGGTAAAGATAGAAATGCGACTTTTGATGACGGGGGTCTATAAATGGGTACAGCAAGTAAAGGTTTGTGTTAGTTGATTTCAACCCAAGTGATTCAATTGACTCGTGTTTCCCAAAGTTTCAACGCCTTGCTACCTGCAGCATATTCATGGCCATAAATGGCAACACCGCCACCCCTCGGTTTATCATGACGGAATAGGAGATCCCATCTATTCACAATTTCATATTTGTCCTATAGAAATTAGAAATTCACCAATTTTTGTACCAAAGAAACAGTTAAAGAAACAGCTTAATCCTTACAGAGGGGATATTTTTGATATAAAGCTTGACACCAGTGCTAAAATAGAATTTCAAATTGTTCGAAACACCTGTTATTTGAAATCTTTCTCTGCACCACCTTGAAAATGCAAGAAATCTTTGGAGTCAAACATTATAAAATGCTTGCAGTTATGTCACTGAAAATTTGAAACAGAATGAGTGCAGTTATTCCTTGAACCATCCAGACCATTAAAATCACAAAGATCATTTACAACTAAGACCTACAAGTGATTCCATCTTCTATTTTAACACTTTCCCTGGACCTGTGCTAGGCATATTCTTGGGCCTCACACACCAGGGACTTTAGGGATAGATTGCCAATTACTGACCTCCCGTCGGCAAACGTGTGGGCAAACGTGTGGGCAAACAAGCTGATATCGGGTTGCAGTTTCATTGAAAAATGGCCTCGAGGCGAGACACTGGCTAGAAATCTAGGGCAGGCTCCAGTCAGAATTGCTGTCTCGCTAGCTTTGAGCAATGGTTCAACTTCACTGCGCTAAAACAATGGAACTGCTGAAGCGAATCTGGGCTAGAAGTGACCCAAAGTCAGGGGAAAGTGTTATTAATGCGCATGAGAAACCTTGAGAAATTAATGGGCAAAACATTTTAAATAAAGCAAGTAAAACAATTCCATGCAGTTTCCTTCGATGATGGTATACAGTGTAGACTATCCACCAAGAATCAAAGACAGTTATCCCTGCCACCTTCAAAAAATTGAACAGAATTCAATACCAATGACCACTTCAAAAGTGCATGGGGCTTCATTTCCAGCCATATCCGTGAATGTGTAAGTAACTTCAGTTGTCCCAACAGGGAAGCTATCACCAGGTTCATGGGTTAGGGTGACTGTAGGTAGCATGCCAAACATATCAGTAGCTGTGGGTTCTGTCCAAGTGACATTGAGTGAGGTAGTTCCAGGAGGGACCATATAGGTTGGTAAGGTTGGACAGTTACTGACTACTGGGGGTGTGGTGTTTTCTGCAGCAACCAGAAGTAATATTAGTAAAGATTTAGTACAGTTGGGGGTTAGTTTGCAGCAATGTGGCATGCTTCAATTTAAATATGTCTGCTGGTGTCAAAGTATCAACAGGTAATATAATTCTGTTAAAACCTTGTAATTTCAAACCAGGCAACCTATATTAATGGGATTAGTGACAAATTATATTATATGAAGTGGCTAAAGTATATAAGTTAGAGCATCAATGGTGCAGTAGCTCAGTAATGCCTTTTCATTCTATTTTTTATTATGAACTTTAGTGAATAAACTTTTTTCTATGGGCAAAGCTTCATTTTAAGCACTTTTAACAATATCCTTAAATGACCCCCAGACGACCTTTGACACCTTCAATACTGTATCCTTGAACATGCCATATGTAGGAAATACTCAAAGAATTTTGATGAAATACCATTGTTTTCAGTGGACAAATCACCATTTTTCAATGACCTCAAATTGATTAAACGTTTGACTGCTTATCCCTAAATCTGCTATATGACCAACCTCACACAGATCATTCTGACCAGCTTTGACAAATACCTCTTTTTTCTCAAACCTCAAATGACTCCCAGATGACCTTTGACCTTAAACTGCCTAACACCCCTACATGTTCCCTACCACAGGGTGACTTAAACATTAATATATCCACTAATCAAGGGCAGGTGTGACACAATTAAGTATTCAAAAATGTATTGACAGATAAACGGAAGACCAACATTATCCCCATCATATACGCTTTACAAATTACATCTGCAAAGTTAAATCTTATAATGTTGGGATTGAAATTGCTAACGGGCTTAGCTTGCTGGCACATACAATATGAAGCTAGGCTTAAAAGATCAACTAGCTGCAAATCAATGAAAAGATAAAATTCCATTTAATGAATATAAAAGAAAGCAAAAGGTACCACCACCAATTAAAAAAGTGCAATGTATTTACCAATAGTAACTGTAAATATATACAGGTAGCTGAATTGCCGCTGGGTCGGTAACGACAGACACAACTGTGGCCTCCCGACAGGGAAGGTATATCACCGGTCGATGTGGGTACTGAAGATATCGTGATTTGGCCACTGTTGTCCTCAGCAGTAGGTGGTGTCCAGGTGGGCTACCCTTGAAGGACATAGTGGTAGTTGGATGTGTAACTCAAAGGTGATGGGCAATTGCGATCAAGGTGGGTTTGTTGTGTCTTGTATTGCCAAAACTATACAGTAAAATATATTAAGGTATAATTTGAGAATGGGATTATTTTGAGAGTTGCCTAATTATGTTATCTGCAGCTGGTGATAATAGTATTCCTTTCAAAAGCCAACATCTTTTTGGGAGCAAAATCACGTAATAAACATTCTTTTTTAACTTTACCTAGTCTAATCTCACGGGACTGAGTCATGAAAAAATGAGTTAAATAAAGCAGACATTCCATTGCTGAAGACATAATTATTATCGCTATCTTGATCGACAACCCTGAAGATATTTCATTAATTTGGTAAAATTAATGGCCAGATTAGCTCAATCCTCAAAATCAGAAGTGTAATTGAAAAGTGCATTCTTTTTTTTTTTTTTTTTTGATGTTAATGGGGGTGGAATGTGCATGAAAATGGCAATTAAGAAAGCACATGTTTCTTCTCAAAATTATGTGTACTTCAATCTGATACTAAAAAGCCTTATTTAATGGAAGTATGTTTGCATTTGGCTTATATATAGTATTTGCTAAGAGCTTGGTATAAACTGTCCCCATCTCCAGAAAAATTAAAAAAAACAAGGGACTCCTACCGAATAAAAAATAGTGAAAGAACAAAGATGCTTGATTCCCTGCCATAATCATTGAATGTGTAAGTGACTTGTGCTGTTCCAACAGCTGAACCCGCTATCACCAGGCTGATGACGATCTGGGTGGACTGTAGGTGGCAGACAGAAGTATCAGTGGCTGTAGGCTCATGTCCATGTCACTTGGAAGACACTGTTCCCAAAGGAAATTCAACAAAAACGGTTGGGCGTCTGCTACAATGGGGGGCTTCCAGTATCAGCGGCTTCAATGTTTGGACAAAGTTAAAGGATCCCATTGTTAACATAATTTATCAAGGTAACAAGACCAGAGTCAAAATTTCCCTAGATGACTGTAAAAACAATCTTCATCCAAAGTACGTAGTTTGGCGGAACCTGCAATATGTGGAATTCATTAAAATCTAAATAGTCTTCTAAAGTTATCAACTTCCATTCAGAACAAAATCTCTTTTCAAATGAAGACCATATTTTATTGCGACATCTAATTACTCGTTAATTGTCATATAAAAAACATGTTTCTTATTATATTATTTATGTTAATATTCTTCTTCTTCTTCTTTATTTCCAATCATCGACAGTTATTTTATTAATAGAGTACAGAGTACAATACAAAGGAAGTACGAGAATAATAATACTAATACAATAATGGCGGAGGTGACCAAAAGGCCCCAAAGTTGGCCGACGAGGGCATCCCCGTTCAAAAAAGTATTAATATAAGTACAAAAATAAAAATAAAAAAACTAAAAACTACAAAAATGTTGCAACAAAATGTGTAGGTAGCTTATTATGACCCAGTCTATGAGTCAAGACAAAAACACTGACCAAGAAAATAAAAGTTAGATCTAGGTATACTACGATCGCATATGATGCTTAAGCTGCTTTTAAACGCCATAGGGTTTTTTTTTAGATCACTTAATATTTTTTTTTTTTTTTTCTGTTTTTGCCGGTGATAATTCATTTCGACCAGTATTGTGGCCCATGTCTATCCTCTAGTACAGCAAAAACTTGGTTTACAAGTTTAACGTTTAAAATCATCTGTGCTTTATAGGGTACGCTGGTTTCTATAATTCTAAAGTAATTAGGAAGAACGCATTTGGAAGTTGGTGTTGAAACAATAATTGTAAATTAACACCCCAAGATTGAGTTTGTATAAATCCATAGATAGTTAGCATTTTCACTGTTGAAAAAGTGGTCCTGAATGAACTCTGTATGGGGTCTTATCTTGTATTCGACGGGCTTCTTTGTATTCTGGTAATTTATCGAGAGTTTTTATTAGTGTACCCCATGCAATAATTCCATAATTTAAAATAGGAGAGACACATATTTCGAGAATATAGGGTGGTAAATATGATTTTGGAACAAAAATTTCAATTGTTAATAATACAAACAGTATTGAGGAGAGTTTTTGATAATAGCCTAAATGTGAGTGTCCAAGTAAGATTTTGATCAATTTTAAACGCCAGAAATTTGGTTGTTATGACTTCTTGCTATTTTAATTCAACCCAATTCCAAAGATATGGTTTATTGTATTGTCATTCTGGTTAGTCTTTTGGAGTGTACCCAGGATCAATAATGGGTTTGTATTGGATTTACCGAAAGTTTTGTTTGCTTTAAACCAAGTCAAGACTTTTTGCATTTTTCTTGATGATCAATGCCAAGTTTTGTAATGAGATATGGTTTCTGGTGTAGGGGTGAATTATAATTTATAGTAGTATCGTAGCATAGAGTTATATAAAAATTAAATAGAGGACGATAAATAAATCATTGATAGATAGACTAAATTAGAAAGTGGGCCAAAAGTGATCCTTGTGGAAATCCACATCTCATGTTTAAGGTAATGGTGAATTGACCTCATGGTTGATATTGTACATATGAGTTCTATCATGAAGATTAATCTTTGAAACCAGTCCAAGGAAACACCTCTAAAACCATAATATTTCTAAACTTGTACAAAAGAATATCATGGTTTATTGTGTCAAATGCCTTGGACAAATCATAAAAACACACCCAAGTACGTTTTCATTGTACGTTCAACTGCCGTATTAATATATCAACGAATCCGCGAATTGCCAGAGCGTGAATGTTTGGGCGAAAGCCAAATGTATTGTTTTTCAGAACTATTCAATTATCATATGAATTTTATAACATCATTGAAAACAATTCTTTCCAAAATCTTTGAAAAACACGAGAGTAATGCAATAGGTCGGTAATTTTGGAGTACAATGCGGATTCCTTTTATAAATGGTAGACTTTGGCAAGCTTGGAAATCGTTGGGTACAGTTCCTGTCGAAATAGATATATTAAAGATCGTACATAATGGTTTGATATACACATAGCAATGCGTCTTGATTAAGAAGTTGTATTTCATCATGCCCGGACTATTATTTGGTCAAGTTTATTCACAATACTCATGATTTCATTTTCGGTTACGGGAACATAAAAATATTATTAGGTTTGGATTGTGTTACATAGTGATAGTACTGTCGTTGTTTTGTATTTATGTGAAGCTAGGCTTGGTGTCCGATTCATTAAAAATATTATGAAGTATTTGCAATTTCTTGGGGTCAATTCTATTTGACCTGTATACTGATGAAATTGAGTGTCTGCAGGCGCTCTTCTTATACGAACTATACTATTATTTATAGTTCTCATGTTTTCTTAAGATTATTTTTGGTTTGATTAAATACGCTCAACCATATTGACGTTTTGTAGACGAATAAAAAGCTGTGCAATGTATTTCTCTAATGCTTATTGGATTGAGATTATTTTCGGTAGGATTTTTTTGTATTTGTTATAAGTTTATTTTTTTAATTAATACTTTTCAATAGCTTTGGTAATCCCGGTGATAATAAATCTTGCTTACGGTTTGCTTTACAGTTTAGTGGGGATACAGTCATTCAAATAATGTCTGTTAAATGTTAGATTACTTGTTCGTTTGTACTATGTACGTTTGTTGACCCTTTCATATAATGTCAGGCCCAAATTCACTTGAGATAATTTATCTTGTTCATATATGATTAAGTTTGAGTTTTGAAAATCTCTTTTTATAAATGGATAATTTTTTTTATAGAATATTTTATGTTGATGACTATATTTGAAAACAAGTCGTCAATACAGTTGGGAAATGGTCACTTATAGCATGGCTACTATATATTTACTGAGGATAAATCTGTAGCTTTCGGTTACTTTATTAGTAAGGTATTGTCAATAGAGTTTGCGCTATTTCGTTATTCTCGTGGGTTTGGTGATGGGGGTTGAGTAAAGCGGATAAAATCAAAATTCAAAAATAGTGTGTAGGTCTATGGGTTTCGTCTTTCAAAAGATCGATATTGAAAAGACCCATAAATAATTGTCTTATTTTTCATGTGATAGATTTTCCAAAAGGAGGGCCAACTTCTTTCAACAAAGTCTCAATAGAGGTATGAGCTATGTAAATGAAGCTACAATAATTTTTTGATTATTATTTCGATCTCAATAAAACAAGACTCGGAAGGTTTGCTTTGAATTAGATAGATCAGGTTATTTTTGTACGAACTTTTGAGAAATATAAGATTCCAACACCACCCCTTTTGTCGATTGATTCTATTCAATATAGACGAATCATAACCTTTATATTGTAATATTCACTGGGGCTGTCAGTAAGGGCGTTTGATAACACAGATGTACGGTAAATTCGGTGTTTATAACGTTCCAAACATTCTTTAAAAACTTATCTCAATTTTTCTAAGACTTCTAATGTTGACATTACCACCAACCCATTAGACAAATTTGTCCTCATTTTTTGTGTGTAATGCTTGCTTAGCAATTTTTGTCAACATGACATGTCTTTGCATGTTTAACCTAACTAAGGTCTAAACTCTAATTTGTTATTTCCATTTGAGGGGAAAACACAATGGCCATAAAGTAATCAATTTATTCCACCACCAAAACAACAACGTGATCATACCAGATTGGACTAAGAATGCAACACATAGCCTCATGCCCTGCTGCGTCAGTGATGTTGTAATTGACTCGAGTGGTTATCCAAAGGGAAAATATCACCAGGGCTGATTGGGATTGGGTGACTGTAGGCGGCATGCCAGGTTGTCCGTAGCAGTAGGCTCTGTCAAGTTACAGCCATTGGATGTAGTTCCAATGGGGATAAGAACTCAATAGGTGCAAGACAGCCATTGAGAATGGTGGTATGGCTGCTTGACCCTATGACTATGGGATTTGCTGCGGTAAATAAAATCAGAAATACAATGATAGTAGTGCGAGATAGTGTCAGAATTGAAGAACCTTTATGCCTAAATCACACATTCTTATTCTTCTTGGCTCCTTAAAAATATGAAATATTCTAAAGAATATGTATTGAAACTAGTTGATTAAAACAAAGAAACATGCAGATTATGGCTAGTCATTAACAGAGCTGACCCTGCCACACAAAATAAGAAATATCCGTCATTGTCAACATGTACACCGACGCGACAAAGCTTCCCATCAACAGCCAAAGGTTAGCTTACCTTCAATGAAAGACAGACAAAAACACTTTATTGAAGGAACTGATTAATATAGAACTAAACAGAGAACCCCTGTTCACATATAGGAGAAAACCAAAATAGGGATGTAGACACCACCATCACTAAAATGTAATCGTCAATTACCCAATGGTTACGGGAAGGAAACAAGGCTCATTGCCATGTTGGTCAGCAAATGTGTATGAAAACTTGAGTGTTTATAGGGAAGTGTCAACAGGCTGATGGGACTGGGGACTGTAGGTGTACCCCAGAGTTATCCAGACGTGTTGGCTCTGTCCATGTGGACACTCATGAGGTACTTCCAACTGGGCGATGAGTGTAGTGGTGCCTGGCAATATTTTACCACAGGGCCATTGTGTCATGGCGGGACAATGTAAATCAAGTTTGCAAGTTTGTGAAGGATGTTAGAAAGAGTGATGATTAATGATAGTATGAAAAAATAAATGTTGATTTAGTAAGCAATGGAATGAGGTTAGAATGAACACCAACACACCAATGAAGTGTTACATGAAAATGGTCAACCCATGGATGAAATAGGTATGGGGAAGGGGTTGATAAACCATAGTATAAGGATACCTATTTTATAAACGCCCATACTAAATGGTAACTATTTCCAAAAAAAAGTATTAAAACTACAAAAAAATCCATATCAACTGTTGGAGGTTAGTTCTCACATGTAGAAGTGTCAAAGCAAGAATAGGTGATGTTACTAATGTCTGCAAGCCGATGTAGGTAGATCCCTGGGACTCTGGATGCACTCCAATTATATCACTTTACGAGGATATGAAGCTATAGTAGTGGAACAACTGAAAAACCAATTCAAATGGGAAAATGAGAATCTTCAAATTTCACACATGCAACAAAATTTATACCAATTATCATAGGAAATTGCCTGAAATTAGGGTAATAACATAAACTCTAGGTGAATTTGTTTTAACATGATACAGCGATAAAGTTGATCAATTTGACCACCTTTATACACAACATTGAACTTCAAGGAATTCACCACCTGTGAGAGATCATATTGGGAGCCATTTTTTGTGCTACATCCTAAAACCACTTTTACACTGATGTCCTTTTGAAATGAACCCTCAATAAGGCAAATAAAAAAAAAAACAAGTTGCTTCCTGTAGCAGGCACAAAAACCATAAATGCAGTAGAAGGTTTTTTATTTTTTATTTTTTATTTGTTAAACCAGGACGAAACAAGGGGAATACCTTTCTGCTATTTTGAAGGGAACACTAACAGAGGCATTGGTAGGTGTCATCCATGAGATTCCACCGTTAAAGATCTATAATTTATACCATGTCTATAAAAAATGTTTGCTTATTTGGTTTTGTTTGTTTGGATAAACACGTATGGAAAAAATTGAATGTGCAAAAAAAAAGTAAAGAAAATATGAAATGCGCTACAGGAACAATAAACTCATATTTTTTTCCCAACTTAAAGAAATTAAAATGCTTACCTATATTAAGAGTAAATGAGAGCATTGCACTGAATTTGAAACGTATCAGTGAAGAATAGGTACACAGTGGTGATGCCAACGGGAAAGTATCTCCTGGTTTCGTGGTGAGGATAAGCGATGGTGCACAGGCAGACTTGTCTTGTGTAGAGGCTCCGTCCAGGTCCGGGACAGTGATGTTGTCCGAAGGAAACATCAGTAGTTGCAAGAGTGGGGCAATTTTTCTATAATCGGTGTGGAATGGTGTCTTGAGGGGGCTGGAATTATGGTAACATTGCATATACTATGATCAACTGTACAATATGCAGTCAGATTACAAAACTTAACTAACGCTTTTGACCACGGTTGGATGTCAGTATAGGTTATAACAATAAGTAACGGTTATTACGATGTATATTGGTCCACTGAAATGGTCTGTGTAAGACACTTTTAGACAAAACAGATGTAATTTCTTCAAATAATCGATGCTATTCCAAGGGGTCTTCACTTTAATTTGGCAATGTACTCGGGTACAGGTGTTCACCAAATTAGCCAGAACAGGCCAGAAAACTGGTGCCAATTCACAATTCTGATCTGTATGATCAGTGTTTGGTTAAAAATAAAGTAGAAAGGTAGTGTAAAGCATAGTATCACATTTTTTATGCAGGGTAACTCAAGGCAGTTGTATCAAAATGGTTCCTGAGGACATGATACAGATTTACAAGTAGACATGAACAGGTTATGTAAACTATAAACTTATATAAGAAGACATTTACAATGCATATAAAAATACATGAATATAAAAAACAAAGATACACATTATTTGAAACAAACACCAATGAATTTGGAATTAGAGGTGAAGGCCATATTGATCAAATACTAATGTTGGGACTTGAACACATTTAAAGTTATTGAAGTCAAATTACATTCGACATTCAAATGAAAGTCTGTTCCACTCTGATGCACCTATATAATAAAATGTCCGCTTGTCTGCATTGTTATTCCAACGGTGGCAAGACGAGGGTATTACAAGATTGACTCTAGTGCATTTTGAATGAATTGAAGTAGTAAAAATAAATGAGATGGAGGTAAGATGGAAGCAGATTTTGAA
Source organism: Ophioderma brevispina (assembly GCA_023653785.1). Taxonomy (NCBI): domain Eukaryota; kingdom Metazoa; phylum Echinodermata; class Ophiuroidea; order Amphilepidida; family Ophiodermatidae; genus Ophioderma; species Ophioderma brevispina. Next base: position 192,611 of record JAMKCH010014897.1, on the reverse strand, counting down.
AGACTTTAAAAACAACTCTAAGAAGTTGTTTCTCCATCTTTCATTCAATTTCTCCCCAGCACAAGTGAGTAATCATTCGGAAATGGAGTTCTGATGTCCGCAGCAGAAGGACAAGTTGCAAGTTTGGTTGAGACTTGGAGAGAAAATTATGATTATATTAAAAATGGAAAATTAAAAAAAGGGGGCATTTATTACAGACAGTATGGTAAAGGCATTTGTAAAGTGATCCTGATATTACACTTATCACTAATTTCTATATTTAGGCCAATATTGAATGAACTGATTTCTATCAAAGTTCCCAAAGCAAATAAGCTTTGCTAAATAACCCAATTCTCTATACAAGAAAGTCAGGTTCTTACTTTTTAAAAAAATTTATTGAAAAATATCAGAAAGACCAAAAAAATGGAAAGCTCTCCATTGGAAAAAAGCATCGGTTGTTTTCAATACTCTCTAGTTCCATACAGTTTTAATTACAACAACATATCATTAAATTGTGCCTTCAAACTGCTCATTTGTTTTTTACTCAAATGTTTGTTCTTCAAGTTTTTTTTTTTTTTTTTTTTTTAAATAAATGTAATCCACATACGTTTTAAATTTGAAGGGTCATGGGCACAGCGATAGGTCATTCCTTTTTCATTGAATAAATGCATGAAACTAGTCTAGTGTGCCGGACTCAGCAAGGGGATTATATGCTGGACAGAATTAAGGATCTATAATCACCTCATTGAAGTCTTGACACTAGACGAGTTCTATGCCCTATTACATTGGAGAATAACCAATTATGCCATGAATTGAAAAAGTTGTAAGCAAAACAACTACAATCATTTGTTACTTTGGAGAAATATAAGTCCAACTTACATATGGTGCATGCGTGAAAGTGCATACGCAGGAAATTTCCGCTATCGGTCATAAAGGATAGCTGGACCCTGTGTGGTGCCAGGCAGGAAAGCTTGGAAAGCTTTGTCCAGGTTGATGAGACTGATGAACGTTGGCATCGTTGCCAGAGTTGTCAGTCGTGTAGCTCGTCCAGAAATAAAACGTTAGCCATAGTGGTGCCCACAGGTACTGTGTTCAGTTATCGGTCCGGGCAGGAAGCCGGTACTGAGGCGGCGTAGTGTCTTTAGTTGAGCTGTTTTGAACAAATTAAATGAATAAGCTATTCTTGATTGAAACACAGGCAGTGGTGGAGGACATTCTGGACTCTTGCAGGGGTTATCAAATGGTAGATAGGGGAACATCATTTTTAAACTACAAAGGGGGAGAACATATCAAACTGTTTCCACTGACTGATGAATTCTGGGTATTCTAAGCTGAAAAGTAGACTTTGGTGTATGATCTTATTTTTTACTTCCAATTGTTGATATGTAAACATTCTGCTGTTAAATCTCTGTGTGTAAAACCAATTGGATCATTATTGTGTCTGTACCTTGCACCTAACCCACCCACATACAGTTTCACGTTGTGATGGACATCATTGTATTTTGTGGATCTGAACACAAAATACTCTGCTTTTATTTTGGGGGTAAAATTCAATTGACACAAAACTTATGAAAGAAGAAGAACTATTCAAAAACACATTATGTGGTATAATCATTTAAAACTGAAGCCTGATTTCCTTCCAATGTTGATGAAACATAGGGCCTTTCCCTTCTGAGAGTGGAATGCCCCAAAATACCTATTTTAGCACCCCTTAACAGAGAAAATGGTCTCAACACAGTGACCCTAGGTCACACCCTGGAAGGGCCATTACTCTTCCCCAATTCCGTTTTGGCTCAGAGCCCACACGGACGCTATGCACCTATCATGTTGTGGGCGGGCCTGGAAGCGGGAAGTCAACAGTGGAAAGGAAAATCAGGTTAGTTAAATGATTATAACATTAACATGTGTTTTGAATAAATCATTTACACTGAACTGATTTCCTTTACAACAATATTGACTGAAAACATATGCCTTCCCCACCGTTGAAGGAATATTTTCAATCAACACCAGACTAGCACACTCGTAGGAGGTGGATAAATGGTAGTTCAGAGAGAGGAGCAGCCATAGGATGCAGTCGAAGGTATAGACCAAATCACGCCAGAGCCGAAAAACACCTGGAATATAGATTCCTAAAGTCAGGAAGCCAATAACTAACCTAGACCAGTGGAGTACACCAGGGGTGAGTAAAAAGGACCCTTAGACTTAATAATGTGATTAAAAGACTGGCCAAAGTTTTTGGGAGGAGAGCCAGAGCCACGAATCCAGGCAGAGAACAGAAAAACCCAAGCCTAGGAATAGGCCAGAGGAAGAAGAAATCCGCAGAGACTGGAGTGCGACGTAGGCCCTGGACAAAGGGCCTGAAGCACCCCACGGCAAAGGCTGAGAACAAGGCCTCACAGACTTGCGAACAATGAGGATCCAGGAGGGACAGGAAACGCAAGGACGACCCGCGTAAAGACGCGGGGGCAAAGAAGCCTAACCCCAAAAACGGAGGAGCGGGCCCCCTAGATAGGGGGTCCGATCAGAACACCACAGAAGAAACCCCACGGAGAGAGGCCCGGGCGGGAATAAAGGTTGGGAGACTGAATGAAGGCTAAGGCCCCAGCACCCGTGGAGGGCGAGTGAAGAGATAAGCGACCCCTGACAGGCGGAAGCAGCTACAAAGGAGAAGACAATCTCCGAAGCTAATCCAGCGGGAAGGGACCGAAAGAGTAATAAAGGGAGGGCTTAGAGCGACGCCGCACCACGATTGCGGGGGCTCCGCCAAGAAAATCGCCGATAGAACTCAGACCCAAGAGGGAACTAGCTTTGGGGTCAGAAACGGAGCCTGTGCAGGAGTAATGGAACGAACCACGTCACCGAAGGACGAACCACACACCCTAGGCTGTGGTAGGCTGAGCTAGTGACCAAAAAAATCAGACAACGGATGATCGGAAACGGCAACAAGCTCAAAATAAGCGAAAGTCCCACCTCAGACCGTCACAGCCAGGAAGAAGGAGGAGAGGGACGATTCAGGCCTCGAACTCGGAGGTAGACAGAACCGAGGAATTAAGGAAGAAAGCAACGAGGCACAGACCTCCGCAATACGGGAGCCGCGACACACAGAACCGGGCAACCGAAGAGCAGCAAAGGCTAGATACTCATTAATGATAAACTAGCACTTCCCCAGATCGGGTCAGAGTCAAATCTGGCCCGAAAGGTAGACAAGTGGGTAAACCATCGAGAGACTACCAGAGGGAGGAACCAGAGGTTAGACTCTGCAGGAAACCCGAGCGAGCCCCGAGAGGGACCGAGCCGAGAGCTCACTTAACTGCTCGGGGAAGCCTGAGCAGGAAGCCCGAGCAGAAACCTAACCAATAGCGACTGCAAGCAGAGAGAGCAGTTGACAAGTCGTTAGAAGGACAGAAAAGATCCTAACCATTGAGGAAATTCTGGTCCGAACGACAAATCGGTATAGAGGAGGCAAAAAGTAGCCGCGTAGCCGCACTCGGCTACGGGCATAAGGAGGCCACCGAGACGCGGTCCGCGGACATGATAGCGCTTCGACACCAATATCTCCCGAGAGAAGGAACGGTAGAAGAGCACGGAGAGTGCTACCCGACGGGTGAGATACCGATTAAGGATCACCGAAGCCTCGAGAAAAGGGATTAACCAACTCGTCAACACCCAAACTCCGAGACGTCAGACATGAAAGAATGACTCACAGCGGAGGTTTATGCCCCAGAGAACCATTCCCACCCGGGAACGAGAAGCTCCCAACCGATTTTAAAGTTCAGGTCACAGACTTTGATCGACTAGGATAGAGGGGATAAAAATCCCCAGTGTTGAAGTGGGCAGACCACCATGTCAAGGGCCTCCCTGTCGTAAAGACAGGAGCCAGAGCAACCGAACGTGCCCCCTTACCCCGATGTATCAGGGAAAAGCATCATCCAGTCGCAGGCACGCGGGAAGTGCAAGGGAAGAGATCGAACCACGGGAGCCTGAAAACCGCTGGAGGTGAGGGGGAACCCCCTACGACAGACCCCGCGATCTGTAGCACACCCTGGCTCGTCCCCTGATGATCATGACTAGATAGTCTTTCACTTTTGTATGTTTCGTTCATCGTTGACTATCTAGTCCATGACGGGTTTGTGCAAAGAAATATCTTTTAGTGAAACAAAATTCAAGGTGGTATTGTGCCCAAAATAAAATGCTGCACGGATATACACCCACAACAAAATTTGTCCCTACCTTACTTTAAAATAGCGTTGTTTTACAAGTTGATGCTAAGTTCTACAAGGTAAAATTTATCAAATTTCTGGAGCCCAATCTTCCTTGTACTTCGTCTAGTCCTCCATGTTGTATAGATAGAACAACAATACTGTCCAATATATCGAGATAAAATTCAAACTGTTTCGGTTCGGCAAAATACGGGCCGTTCGGGAAGTCTTTACCCCGTGGGATTTATCCACGGCGTGGTCCGTGTCACAGACTGCGAAAAATATCTAAATTGGGATTGCACAAGAGACTAATGTTATCAACCCTCGTCACTTTCCACAGCCGCCGTTGGCTGTGTATTCGGAGGGGGGCCACATTTCAGGTGATGTTTTCCCGTTGCTTTCACTCGCATCAAAATTAGAATACCCCTAATAACGCCTTATATGCGCCCGATTTCTCTCGAATTTGGCAGCAATCGATTTGAAGCAAACGTCACAATCGATAATCATTAATAAATATGGAGGTGAGACCAGGATAACTTGCAAAGTGGGTATTTCAAAATAAACTTCTTTTTGAAGACACATATTAATCCGATTGTTGCAACCTTCCCAATAAGAAAAGCCAATACCCCACAACGCGGGGGGTGAAAAGGTGAGAAACTAAGCCGTCTAAAATGATTTAATGTACACCAAGATGACGCATTTTGTGTTCGACAAGTCGCTGTGGCACCCCTCTGTGTTACATACGGTCTTTACACGCCCTGTTAAAACCCTGGGACTTCGAGGCAGTGAAATTATAACATCCAAATGGTGAAAAGATAACACTGGCCTGAAGTCACAGTTACTGTGGACTAACCCTGGGCCTGAAGCCCCGGAACCGTGTTAGGCCCGGACGAGCCCCACCACTAGGCCCGGACGAGCCCCACGCTAGGCCGGAACAAGGCCGACGCTAAGCCCGTACAATGAGCCCCAAAGAGGGGCACCGTCGAGTCGACCCAAAACCCGTGTCGCCAGTCCCCCCGAGGGAGACCGCGGACCAGGCTAGTCAGCCGAGAGCCAAAGGAATGGGCGAGAGCTGTCAAAGCCAGCCCCTAACTCCCGAACAACCGGGAGAAGGGACCCCAGGTCAAGAAACCGACCCAACAGTGGGCAGTGTCCAGGCAAAAGTTCAAAAGACCTCAGGGCTAGCACCAAGGGGCGAGGAGTAAGGCATGGAGCACAGGTAAGGTTAGAAAACAGAGCACAACCACCAGCGCGCAGGACAGAGCCAAGGAGGGGGCCGGGGGGCATCCACCTGGGGGGAGCAACCAAAGCCCCAATGAGGGAACCCGAGATCAGCATTCACGGATGAATGACCCAAAGGCCCGGGCAGAACGGCAAGAGCACGGGCAGGCCCAGAGGGCACAAGACGGGCATGGTATAGGCACGACAGGTCTCGCGCCCGCACAATAGTGAGACGCGAGGGCAAGGGAGAGAGAACAGCCAAGACGGATGATCAGGTCACCGTTACGGGGTTGTAAGGCCAAGGGCGAAGGACATCAAGCCCCTACCCCAGGCCTAGGCCGGCCAGTGAAGCCCCTGGAGAGGCCACGCCAGACCGGCATAGGACGCCTCCATAAACCACGAAGGGGGCCAAGGAATACACCAACGCAGCAGGGCTTTCAGGCTAGGCCAGGCTAGGCCGACAAGGGTCCAGCCAAGATGCGAGGGGGAAAGAACCAGGGCCAGATACCCGAATGGATATGAAGGGTCAAAGTCGAGTAGCAAGGCTAGGCGATGAAAGCCCCAGGCCTAGCCAAGGCGAAAAAAGGTCAAAGGACCGACAAGGCTAAAGGCCACGACCTCCCAGGAAGTCGGGGGCTAAAGACCCACCCAAGACAGGTTCAGACCCAAGCTGGATACATGGTCTAGACCCCAAGTGGGAACAGAGACTAACGCCAGACGGCACTGTCACTAGGCCCGACTCAGGAGCTGCGCTAGGCCCATCTGATTCCCCAGGAGGGGGCAGCGAAGCTGCATCATAGCCTGAGCCCAAGGAGACAGCGTGACACCCGGCTAGGTAGCAATCAGTAAGACTAAACAGCCAGAGCCTAAGATCCAGGACAGCCAGGCCTAACTGGCCAGTTTCTAACTGGCCGGGGTTGAAGCCACTCAGGCTAGGCCGCCTGTAGATGAGCCCTGCCAGGGCAGACTTGGGTGACCCGAGAGCAACCGCCGAGACCTACAGCATCCCCTAGGGGATGCCCGAGAGCCAAGTCGGCGCGACATCCCCGCAGGGGAGACCGTTCGCCGCGCCGTGAGTTGAAAGTCCAACACCAGGGAAGCGGACAAGCACCACCCGAGCAACAGCCCCGCCCCCGCCCCCGTAAGAGGGGACCAGTCGCTGTGGTTAACCCCGGAAATCACGCCAACGACGGCGATAAACGGTCCACCATGCCGCTCACCCCTGCGTGAAGGAGGCGCGGCAAAGAGGATTGAGAGTAAACAATCAACCAAGCGATCACCCCGATAGGTGAGACGCTAAAAAGGGAGGAGTACTCCCGCGCCCGAAGGCGTGGAGAACAGCCCCTAGAAGTCCCCGAACCACGAGCTCTACACACGTGAGAGACGTATAGCAACAGGCGACGCACGGGCACGCAGCGCGCCCTGAGAGGCCATGCTGCAGCCTGCACCAAGCCCCCGCCGAGGCAAAGCCCTGGAGCTGCCCCACGAGGGCTCCGAGAACGGAAACACCCACGGGTGTCCGTAACGGTCGGAACCGAGCGGAAGCTAGGGCTGGATGAACCGCACAGTAAACCGACACGGAAACCCCTCGTGATCGGTGACCCAACCGGCGAAGCGCTGCGCGCCCCACCTTGCCCGTGAATGCATGGTGAAGCATGCAGCACGAGCCAAATTAACCCCGCTGGCTAGCAGCTAGCCATGCAGGTGTGCCGTAACGGCTGAACCGTAGCGGGAACCAGTCTGGTCGAACCGCACCAGTAACCGCGCACAGTACCCAGCGTGAGCGGGGACCAACCTGGCGAAGCGCTGCGGCGGCCCCACCACCCGTGAAGGCCTGGTGAAGAATGCAGCACGAGCCAGATGACACCGCGCGGATAGCAGGCTAGCCATGCGGTAAGCAGTGAGCATAAACGACACCCGCGGCGCCCGTAACGGGGCACCAAGGAAAACGCTCAGGGCTGGACGAAAATCAAGACCCGAGGACGTTATCACGGAAGCGCGGTCGCAGGGTCCGAAACCCCTCTAAAAACCACGAAGCGCCGGGTGTCGGTACTGCGATGGATCGGCCCGAGAAAACCCGGCGTCACCATAGCCAAACACACCGCACACGGACGGACGCCAGCCGCCCAACCCACAGGAACTCCGGAGAGCAGAGCAAAAACACGCTAGGCCCTGCACCGATAAAGCAACGTGCTAAAATAGGCAAGCCAGCGCCGGACGCGTGAGAGCCAGGAACGGCCCAGAGGGAAGCCGGACACAAACTAGAACTAACCCCCCGTTTTCCTTCTTGTTTTTCCTACTCGAAAGCAAACCGAAAGGTGTCTACCGGAATGTCTGCAGCCGCCAAATCCCCAAGGGAAAAAAAAAAAGCAGAGCAGACTGGCAGCATGCACCGGAGAAGCCCATAGGGCTAGACCAGGCGAGCAAGCGGAACGGGTCGGTTAGCGAGGGGAAGACGGGAGGGAACTTCCCGAGAGAAACGCCCCACTAACCCGCCATGAAGTAGCCGAAGCTACAACATCTTTAGACGGGTTGTCCCAAAGCAGCGGGCCCCACACCTTGGAAGAACCGCGGACTGGAGCCCGAACACCCCCCCCCTTTCCCTAGCGAAACATAAACAGGGAACTGGTTCAATGGCAACCTACTTGAAAACAGAAAGTGGCCACCGCAAAAAGACACAGCACCAATACTGAGCGCAGCGAAACACGACCCGTAATGAACGCACGGAGAAGAGGGTCGCGGGACGGCAACGCGCAAAGACCTGAAAAACTGGGGTAAGCGAGCCAAATGGGCGAGCGTGTCGGAACGAAAACGAGCGTGAAAAACCAAGGCAGTGCCGCGGTAAACCCGGCCCGCCAACGCGGCGACAAAGATAACCGTCCGGTAACAAATTCCCACACGTAAGATTTTCAAGTCATTTTCACATATCTTTATTAAAATACAACAAGCACTAAGGAAAAAATAATAGACACACTCACCCAATGAACTGTTTTTACTGAAAGTAGGCCACTACAAGAACTAAAACAGGCTCACAAAAAGCAAGGCATCCAAAGCACGCAACCCACGTGACCGCAATGGCGCTGCCTTTGTCTACCTTTTTTACGCCTCTATCCAGATCACATGACCCGCTCGGCGGCCCCAAAAGGATACACAATAAAGCTCTCTGACGGGCGTAAAAATCGCCGTTAATTCCGTCCGAATGAGCGTAATAAATCCAGTAGATAATCAGTAATATATCCAAACTACAGATAGTATTGGTATATTAAGTAGGAGTATCCGTATGAGACGACAACTAGTCCCGTATCAAAAATCTCAGTTATGTTGGCTGCTATGACAGAGCTGCGGTAACACGCGTCCGTTTGGTAAGGCGGCCAAAACGGAACTGGCGACGAAGTAATGGCTCGTCAGGGTGTGACCTTGGGTCACTGGTTGAGAACCATTTTCTCTCTTTTAGGGGTGCTGACAAAATTAGGTATTTTGGGGCATTCACTTCTCAAGAAGGAGAATGCATATGTGGTCAGTAAACATTGTTGTAAAGGAAATCAGTCCTGTAATGATTTTGCCTAACTCCTTTTTAATGATCTCATTTCATTTAATTGATCCTTGAAACCCATAATATTTTTTCTTGCTTATTTTCTAAAAAATTCTCACATTATATACAATACTTAATATACAGGAGCATATGGCGTGGTCAATTGCCTGCTGGTCTGAGTATGTAAGATCAACTACCCGTCATCCCATATTGAAACTATGCCAGATTGGTGTGTCTGAGTGACAGTCATTTTGTTTCCAGAGTTTCTGTAAGCTACCGGGCCTCTGTCCATGCACACACCGTGATGAATGATCCACACGGAATCGTCATACTCAACGAAGCGGGCAGCATGATGATAGATGGCATTGTGGTACTCAACTTCACGACTGTGGAGAGTAGAATATACATATATAAAATGGGGAAAGAGCTCATGCATTTTTGAACTCGTATGAAAAGCATGACTAACAATATGTATGATTCAGAGGTAATTTAAACAAAAATACTTTATAAAATTGGGAAATGTTAACTAACCTATTCTGTAATGATCAAAATGTATTTAAAAAGCAAAAAACTGCAGGGATATCTGAAATCAAACCCTAACTGTCCAATCAATAACCAGTTTTCCCCAAACCTTGGTCAATAGTCTGACCCCTGTTATCAGAGTGGGAGAACTGGTCTACAGGTTAACACATTCAAAGTAGAGATAGAATTTTGCTCTTCTGCTCTCAGCTTATTTTAAAATAAATTCTCTTTTGTTTCTTTACCCACTGTACCAGGACCACCAGTTATGAATACTAACACTGACAATTAGCTTACTTATACCCAATACCAAACATCATCAATCAATATGAGCATAACTATCAGTTTACCTTATTTTTAAAATAGTATTTTTGTTTTAAGAGAGAATAACACATTCTCATTATACTTTTCAGTTTAACCTGTTTCCTTACCTACTTTCAACGTAAATGAGCACACACATGGCCTCATTTCCACTTGGTCAGTGAATGAATACAGACTTTGTTGTCCCAACAGAGAGCATCACCATCCGATGGATTGGGGTGATGCAGGTGTCATGCCAAGTTATCTGTACTGTGGGTTCTGTCCAGCTAACTGAAGCTGGATGGAGTACAATTGAATGGTGGAGGAAATAGTACAAGTGGACCATCACAATTACATCAGGACGGGTTGTGTCCTCTCAATATCTGAGAAAATATTAAAAATGGTAAGACTAATGAAAATGACCTGATATATTTTTTTATGTCACATTTTTAAAATACTTTGCAATCTTATTAGTAATTGCCCACTCAATATCGAAGTCCCAAAGTACGTATCTATTTCTTCCTGCACCGCATGTCCAATATGACTCGAAGAATACTATCCCTAGTTTTATTCATTCAACCAAATCAAACTGATGAAAATGGTTTTTGTAATTCCAAATTTCTTTCTCAAAATTGATTCCATATCAATCCCCAATCCCCTCAATTTGCCTTAATGATGGTACATAGAGCTGACAAAATAACTCGACTTAACCACTAGTTACAGTAAATGAACAAAGTGCAGAATTGCCAGCAAACATCTAGAAGGTATATTGTACACAGTCATTCCTGCAGGACTATATCACCATGTTTGATGGGATCTCGTCACATTAGGATTAGATCCCTGACTGTCTGTTGCTCTTGGCTCTGACCATGTCACCAGATCTAGATGAGGTCCCAAAGGGGATGGTTTATCGGAGTGATTCAGGACTTCGCTATGAATTGGTGGAATAAGATCATCCGTACACATGTAATAAAGGATCCCTGGTCACAAGTATAGTGCAGGTATTTATTTACTTTTACTCACTCTAACCTTCTTCATATTAAATCTGTACGGTTTCTCCTATCCCGCGATTGATATATCAGTTCACAAGGTATCTATATGTGAATGGAAATAAACTTTATTTGATGATGATTAACCTTCCTAAGAAAGCAACGAATGGAATATTAATGTACATTTACCTACACATTTATTAGTGTCTTTGGTGTTCCATAATACAAATATATTGTCTTGATGCCTGTCCACTGGATGGTGACACAATATCCTGACTAAGTTAACCTATATGGGCTCATCTAATCCTACCCCAGGACCTCTAGCCTTTTTTGGCTGAATTTTGCACGAGCACTACATAAATGTACAGTTGAAATGGGCCACACTCCCCATATGGAAGACACTTGGGTATTGGTATCACATGAATTATTCCATTTAGACTACACAAACTCCCTCTGCAGGATATTTTAAATCTGATCTTCCAGATGGGGTGTGATTTCAAATGTACCTATCCCAATGGCCATTCCTTTGAAATTCACTGTGGAAGTCTTTACCTAAATCTTACCGGGGCAAGCTTTAATCTGCCCTGGGATTAACATTTTCATTCCTGAAAAGCAACAAGTATTGATGTTTCAATACAACCCCCACATTTATTTGCAACTTTTTGGTACTTCCAGTTGGAAAATGAGCACAAACACTCTTTCTTTAGACGCATCCTAATTGAAAGGCTTGGACTTTTTGACACTCTAGTCAAGTACCATCTCAGAGCCTTCAAGTTTCAATGGAACTTACATATCTAACAGTGAATGAAACAATGGCTTGGTTCCCTTCTACATCATACCAATGTGTAGTGACTTGTTTGTCCCAACAGGGAATACATTGCCAGGCATGTGGAGATTGGGTAACTCCAGGTGTCACACACCAGAGTTATCGTTGCTGTAGGTTCCGTCAGTTGACTGTGCGAGACAGGTCCAAATGGAAGGGTGAGAAGCTGAGTGTCAGTGGGACAACTGGTCACCACAGGTGGTGTTGTATCCAGTGTTGCAACTGTGTAAAATATTTGAAGTGGTACATTGGTAAAATCATATTTTAAGTCCCAGTGAATTTGCTTACTCCATTTGATCAAAGAGGTTTACGTTACTTATGGTACAGTTTGATAACTTTTTTTGATACCAAGTCCGAATAGGAAGGTGCCATGTTCTATGCAGAATTTCTTGTTGCTTGATAGCCAGTAATAATCTCACTCATCCAGATTTTATCCTGGAAAGGCTTCTGTGGATTCTACCAATGATCCAATGCAATTATGGTGTGTGCGCAATGCTTACTGTGTTGGATTTTGCAGATGCGTACTGTCCTAAACAAAGATATTGAATTGGAATATTTTAAATATCCATACTGGGTCATTCGTTTTCAAGTTAATTTACAGCAGAGCGACGCCCACTGTGCTGAAGATAAAGTATTGCGTAGACGATTTCCTGGTACTTTGACTAGGAGCAATTTTTTTGGCCAAACCTACACATTATGATTGTCCCTTAATTAATAAAGTGATTGGAACTAATATGATCTTTTATTAGCTTATTGTGTCTCACATTTCCAGTCAAGTAAAAACTTTATTACCCACGAAGGAAATTCGCCTCTTAACGCACATACAAAATTGAATAATATGTAAAGATAATATGTATCCAACTTGCATTATACAACGCACAAGATTAACTACAAACAAAATTGAAATCATAGACAAGCACTGCCACTTGAAGTTTGAATTGCATGTTACCATGCTGCCTGTTAAAAAGCAGGACAAACATCATTCCAATATCAAAAAGCTTTTGGGCTATCATCTGCGCAACATCTGTATGTTATGAACTCTTTTGAATATTCTTACATTCCACAAACCACGATTCGTACAGAGCATGGTTTTCCATTACAGTAAGCTTTAAAAACTTCAATTTCTCATATGAAATTACCCATAAAGACCAAATTCAAGTCAAATTTTACATCTTTTTCAAGTAAACGATTTGCAATTTTTTACTTTTTCCGCTGTTCCTGTATTACACATCTAATGATTAAGTCTCTGATTTTAAATGTGCCATGAACTTTTGGCCTGGAAATTTGTCAAATAAAGCATTTTTTGTTATCTATTACACAGTTTTTCAAACTCAGAAGCTGAAAGTTTATGACCACAACATATTACCAAGTTGTCCAAGTAAAGTCAGGCCAGCCTGATTGTCACCGATGGCTCCTGGAATGGGTGTACATGACCTCGAGTATGTGCCAATAGTGAGAAGCGCCAGGCTGGATGAGTCGAGGTCACTTCTGGTGTCTGGGCCAGAGTCATCAGTGCATTGGCTCTATCCATACTACAGCAAGGGTAGATGTTCCAAATGGGACTTCTGATGTGCGCGAGTCGGGACAATTGGCGACTTCTGGTGGCGTGGTGTCAATTCCTGTTGCTGAGAGTTGAAAAATGCACAGATGTATTGATTTAATCATTTCTTAGAACACCTGTGTAGAACACTCAGTGCATAGACACAGACTTCCTTATGATAAGCAGGCAGTCATACCCTGCACCTACTGGACTCAACAAGATTAAAGGGGCATTGGTGATCCACAGTCTTTTCCTCCATCATTTTTATATCAGCTAAACTATTGGCCTAAAATTGCATGTGTGGCTAATTTTATGTGAACATTTGGTCATCTATGCAAATTAGGAATTTAAAAAGAAGACATAATTGTCTGAAAATATCCAAAAATTATAACATCGTGACCAGTGCCACATGGGGCAGTGTGATCCAAACATTTGTTTACAACAATACACCATCAGAATCAACTGCAACATTGGAAATGAGCTTTTTGGGGGTTTATCTATTGAACCTAAACTACAATGAGGGAGTTTAATAAGATAACAAATTGCCTCTTCACCATCCCCTCTGTTTATCCAATTGGGAGCATTGATTTTGGATTTCAATCAATAGGTATACAAATCAATACTTAGTACATAAATAAATACCAACAAGCGGAACTATTGAGCTTTGAACCAGGAAAATGAACACTTTTAAGTGTTCATTAAAATTAGGTTCTCCAACTTGCCATTTATTTATGTTCAAATTTTTTATTTAACTTTCAAAAACACGAAACAAAAATGACAAAAGGAATGCATTGTATAACTTACCTATGGTAACAGAAAATAAACACATGTTCTCATTTCCTGCTAGATCAGTGAATGTGTAAGTGACTTGTGTTGTTCCAACTGGAAAGCTATCACCAGGTTGGTGGGATTGGGTGACTGTAGGTGTCACCCCAGAGTCATCTGTAGCTGTAGGTTCAGTCCATGTGACTACACGAGATGTTGTTCCAAATGGAACATTAAAGCTCAGTGAAGAGGGGCAACCACTAACCACAGGTGGTGTGGAATCTTGGATGTTAACTGTACAAAAGGCAACATTAAAATAATTGTTTACTTAAGATGCTTTCCACAAGGATAAAACAAGCAAATACAATATTCCTCATTAAAAGAAATGAGGTTTCAAATGGAGAAATGAAATTTTTTTAATTATGTTCAAGCAATGTATCAGCAATACAAGTTATGGAATGGCAGCTTTACCCTTGGTTATTAATATTCTTAACTCAGCTGTGATCATCCTCTTAGCATGTGCATTATCAACTTCTTTTCAGCATTGCAGCTGCAATTAACATCTAAGAATATGTTTTCAGAGTACAAAAGATATTCAGGCACTTGCTGGGCATTTAAGGTTTTTGAGTTAACTCACCTATGGTAATGTCAAACAAACACATGTTGTCATTTCCTGCTAGATCAGTGAAAGTGTATGTGACCTCTGTTGTCCCAACAGGAAAGCTATCACCAGGTTGGTGGGATTGGGTGACTGTAGGTGTCACTCCAGAGTCATCTGTAGCTGTAGGCTCAGTCCATGTGACTACACGAGATGGTGTTCCAAGTGGAACAATGAAGCTCAGTGAAGAAGGGCAACCACTAACCACAGGTGGTGTGGAATCTTGGTTGTTAGCTGTACAAAATGCAACATTGAAAGTGGGGTTTGCTTAAGAAGTTTTTCACAGGACTAAAAATGAACAAATTCTACACTCTTTAAGTACTAAATTGCAACTTAATCCTTGATTATAAATATTCCCCACTCAGCTGTGCCAGTTCTCATGACATGATCACTATCACTTTTTTCTTTCACAATGTAGCTATAAAAAATAATATCTAAGGATATTGTTTCTAAGTACAAATATCCATGTACTTACCTGACATTTAATTTTTTTACTAACTCACCTATGGTAACATCAAACAAACACATGTTCTCATTTCCTGCTAGATCAGTGAATGTGTAAGTGACTTGTGTTGTTCCAACTGGAAAGCTGTCACCAGGCTGATGGGATTGAGTGACTGTAGGTGTCACACCAGAGTCATCTGTAGCTGTAGGTTCTGTCCATGTGACTACACGAGATGTTGTTCCAAATGGGACATTGAAGTTCAGTGAAGAAGGGCAACCACTAACCACAGGTGGTGTGGAATCTTGGATGTTAACTGTACAAAAGGCAACATTGAAAGAGTGGTTTACTTCAGATGCTTCAAACATATTCAATCTACATTCCTTCATTAAAACACCCTAAGTTTCAAAGGAAAAGATATTTTCCAAACGGATTTTCAAAAAGTCGATTAGTAGTAAGGCAAGTTAATGATGGCATTTTCTAGCCTTGTTGAATAACTCAAATAATTGCCACACAATTTTCTAACCTGTAACTATCACTATTTTTTTGTCGTCGTCGTTCAGCATAGCAACTACTACATAAGATTAATCTAAGAATAAGTTTCACAGAGGCATAGTGGTTACAATATTCAACACTTACAATACACTTATGATCTTTTTTCCCTTTTAACCATGTTACTCCCCTATGGTAACAGAAAATATGCACGTTTTTATTTCCTGCTAGATCATGAAAGTGTATTGACCCGTCTTGTTGTTCCCAACCGAAAGCTATCACAGGCTGATGGGATTGGGGTTTGACATGTAGGTGTGCACGTATCACTCCATAGTCATCTGTTGCAGTGGGTTCTGTCCATGTGACTACACGAGATGTTGTTCCAAGTGGAACAATGGCTGGTCTATGTGAAGATGGGCAACCACTAACACATGTGGTGTAGATTTGGTTGTTAGCGTTACAACAATGTAGTGGGGTTTGTTTAAGATGTTTTTCACCGACTCAAAAGTAACAAATTCTACATTCTTTGAACTACTAAATTTCAGCCTTATATCTATTTATTAATATTTCTCAACTTAGAGCTGTGCCAGTTCTTATGACATGTTCCTTATCACTTTTGTCTGTTTTCTTTCACAATTTAGCTATAAATAACATCGAAGGAGATTGTTTCTAAGTACAAATATTTCCTGTACTTACTGGGCATTGTTTTCATTACTCTCCAATTGTACATCAACAAACACTGTTGTCATTTCCCAGCCCTAGCAGTGAAGTGTGTAGTGTTTCGTTGTTTCCAACATGAAAACTATCACCAGGCTGATGGGATTGGGTGACTGTAGATGCCCACCAAAGGTCATCTGTAAGCGCTCTAGGTTTCAGCTCCATGTGACTACAACGCATGTGGTTTTCCGAGAGGAACATTGACGCTCTGTAAGAGGGCAACCATAACCGGGCAGGTGGTGTTCGAACTTGACTGTTACGTCCAAAAGACAACATTGCAAGAGTTTAGTCTTCATAAGATGCATTTCATGTGGTTAAAAAATTACAAATCCACATTACGTCATTTAAAGGGAAGATTCAACCTTCTCCTACAAACCTGGACAAAGTCGCCCCGAATCACTTCATGAGAAACTCGCATGAACTTGGATCAAAATCATAGAAAACAAAGCATATCATAGGCCATAATTGATTTTGATGGACAAAAGAACGTGCTAATGTTTACATGTGATACACATTTTATAGCATTTTTTATTTCAGCTTTAAAATTGTATACAGATCTAAAATGAAATTTTCCTATCTTTATCCAGTTTTTGTGGGAGCAGGCACAAATTCGTAAATTTCAAGTAGCTCAACATGTATTATCAATACAAGTTAGTGAATGCGCTTTTATTCAAGATGTTAAATATTCTCACTAAGCTGTCTTTCCAGATCCTCTTGGCGTTAAAACCTAGCCCTTTTTTTTCAAACACTGGCAATTACAATATTACCATCTAGCTATCGTTTCAGAGTAAGAATTTATTTGGGTTATAGGTTAATAGGGGCCAATTTAAATTTTTACGAGCCAACGCACCTATGATAACATCAAACAAACACATGTTTCTCATTTCCAGCTAGATCAGTGAATGTGTAAATGACTTGAGTTATTGCCAACAGGAAAGCTATCACCAGGCTGATGGATTGGGTGACTGTAGGTGTCACTCCAGAGTCATCACAGCTGTAGTTCAGTCCCTGTGACCCACTAGATGGTGTTCCTTGGAACAATGAAGCTCATGAAGAGGGGCACCACTAATCAAGGTGGTGTAGAATCTTGGTGCGAGCTGTAGCAAAAGCAACATCTAAAAGTTGGTTTGCTCAAATGTTTTTCACCTGCACAGGACTAAAATGGAACAAATTCTTAATTCTTGAACACTTTCATCTTAAAACCCTTGATTATTAATATTCTCACCTCAGCTGTGCCAGTTCTCTCATGACACTTTCTACTTTCACTTTTTTTTTCTCGCACAAAGTAGCTATAAAAATAACCATCTAAGGCGATTACTTCTAAGTACAAATGTTCATGTACTTACTGGCATTTTTTTCATCTCACTACCTATGGTAAACATCAAACAAACACTCTTGTTATTTCCTGCTAGATCAGTGAATGTTAATTGACTTGTCGTTGTCCCAACAGGAAAGCATCCCCAGGCTGATGGGTGGGGTGACCTGTCGGTGCAATGCCAGAGTTATCAGTCAGCTTGTGGTTTTCAGTCCATCAGTGCTAACACACTAGATTTGTTCCGATGGAACATTAAAGCTCAGCGAAGAGGGGCAACCACTAACCACATTGGTGTGGAATCTTGGATGCTACTGTACAAAAGGCAACATTGAAACTGAAGTGGTTTACTTCAGAGTGGCTTCACAAGCATATTTAATCTACATTCCTTCATTAAAACAACCCTCCGTTTTAAACAGGAAAAAGATATGTTTCCAAACTGATTTCAAAAAGTCTATTAGTAAGGCAGTTCAGAATGGCAGTTTAGCCTTGGTTATTAATAATCTCAAAATAATTTAGATACACAAGTTTTCTTTGTCTGTACATAATCACTATTTTGTTGTTGTTGTTGTTGTTGTCGTCGTTCAGCACTGCAACTAGTTAGAAACACATTATGGTTCATAAATCATTTAACTGAGGCCTGATTTCCTTTCCAATGTGACTGAACAAATATATCAGTCTTTCCCTTCTGAGAATTGGATATGCCCCTTGAAATACCTATTTTAGAACCCCTAAAAGATAAAATGGTCTCAACCATTGACCCCAGGTCACAAACCCTGTCGACCATTTGCTCTTCCTCATTCCGTTGTTGCAGCTTACCAAACGGACGCGTGTTACCGCAGCTCCTGTCATTAGCAGCCAAAATAACTGAGATATATCTAGGGCTTAACCCTCCCGTGTGTCAATTAATTAATTATCAAGCAACCCAGACTAGCACACTCATTCGGAGGTGGAGGCATGATAGTCTCCGAGCAATCAACAGAATGCAGCCAAGGGCGAGACCTACACTAAACCTAAAGAAACATATGATAAAGGCCTAAGGCAGTAACATAAAAATCGGGGACATAGATCCCCTCACCTGACACCGGAATACTCCGGGGCGAGCGGTTGGGAGACTTTATGTATATTGTAGATAGTTAGTGGGTGTTTCTTTTATCTTCTCTGCAGGAGTGCCCTAGCATGTTCATCATTTGCGGGAGTTTTGTACGTTTCTGTAGTACAACGACGACACACTTGTGGGAGCCCTCCACGACATAGCTTCGCAATTTCGGCAATACTGTTGATTCCGGCGGTGAGAGGCCCATGACGACGTGATGTTACTAACTGAATGGGCTCGAGCTTGGGAATCTCCTATCACCGCGTTGGCATCATTAATTACAGCGCTAATACATCTAGCAATCGGCGCTTTGACGCGGACCCGTGGTGGGAAGCGTGTGTAAGAACAACGAGTCTTAGAGCCCCTGAGCGGACTAGTTTCCACGTTTATAGTACCAAGGGCCCGACGGGTGACACGCACAGGGCCGATCTTCCCGCACCGAAGAGTGGACATGCATCCGGGGTAAGATAATTGTTGATGTCGGAATGGGGATGACTCGTTTCTTGGTCCAGAAAATCCGGCCTAAAGAACAATTTGACCCTGTTCCGAGGAATCAGACGCTGACAATCGAGATATTCTTAATCGCCGAGCACGTCTCCCAGGGGCGAGAGCGACCAGAAAAGCCGTCTTAATGAATGGTGACATGTTTTCCGTGATGCCTCACAGCCGTTGGTTCAAACGGGGGCTTCACTAAAATTTAGTCTAAGCTGATGTTAAGGCCCAGGGTGGGGACCGCCTTCCCGGTCGGAGGTCGTGTATTAAACATCCTCTTCCCCTCTCGGAAGAGCCGGATCGAAACAATCGTCACTGATAGTTGATCCGTCCGTCGAAACCTCTATGGATCGCTAGGATAGTAGCAGACTTGTTAGTTTCTAACAGTCGAAGTGTCAAGTCCGCTATCAAAGAGGTCGGCGAGAAATTTCAGCGATCTCCGCTACAGATGCCCAGTCGTAGACACCGCTCGCGTCTCAACACCACGGAAGGAAGGGTCCGAGACTCTTTAGAGTACGCGTCCCATGGTGGACTTTTCCTTCTTCGATGATATGAGCGAGGCAGCCATCTGCGAAAGCCACAGAATCGTCTCGGCATCGTTGCCGGAAATGGCCACGCACAGTCAACGTAGGTTCTCCAGCGAACAGCCTGTGCGCTCCCGCCGTCCGGAAGAGTTATTATATCCGACGGATTGGTACCAAATCGGCATAGCCTACCATACATCCACCATCGGCCGAAACCAAAGGTCTTCGACCAAATGTGATGGGCGGGTGATGAGATGACCAATACGGCAACGCCCTCCCACCCCCAATTTTTTCGAAATACACAACACCGATGTAGGATCGAATTGGTTCGAAGGCCATACAGGCCGTGATCCCGTCCACTGATCCATCGTCAGAGCGTTGACTGCGTACGGAACCCGGGTCGTGAGTCCGGGTGCCATACAAGAGGAGCTGGTGACTCTGGTTCGGGCGAACAGGTCGACATCTGAGGCACATACAGTCCTCGAAGACTTCCGTACCGACATCTCGGTTCAGTACTCCATTCCGAGGCCGTCTCCTGCCACGTGACAGATCGTCGGCAAGAAAGTTGACGGCCCCCGGAATGTGTAGGGGGGGGGGGCTGACGGACCAATCGTGATGGCCCTGTCTCGACCCCACGCTATTGATACGCATGGCGTCGCGGCACAGAGTGGCTGGTACCGAGTCCCGCCCTATTTGTTGATGTAGGCCACACACGGTGGAGTGGTCCAGTCTGTACTAGGACACTGGAGGTGGTCACCCATCGATCAGCCTCGAAGTGAGCTAGGGTAACGTTCCACTTGCCCACAATTCGAGGCGATAGACATGGGCCTGAGCCTCAGTCCGGGACCACGTCCCCGTGGCGCTGAGGTCTAGGGTGAAACCCCCCCAACCCGACTTTGACGCTTCCGTCATGATAACAATATCGACAGGAGCCGGAGGAAAAGAATTCCCCGGTCACAGGTTGGGGGCGGTGAGACCACCATGCCAGGTGGTCCCGGATCTCCGCATTTGACGGGGAAATCATACGGGAGTCCACTGGGTGCTGATCGGCCCTGTAATGTCCGTCCGAGTTGCAATTGAAATCGCCTCATATGGAAGCGACAGTAAACCGGGACAAGGTCGACGAGACTGTCCATCAAGCCTAGAAGGCGAAGGCCAGTCTCGAGCGGGGGCCTGCGAAAGCAACGCACATGGATTGTCGCCGCTATGCCCCCACGACTCCACCCGCTCGTCCGCGGTTCTCTGCATGCCCGAAGCCAGTTGCAGCCGTGCACCCGGATACCTCAGGTCTTGAGGGGGGTTAAGGCTATTGCATTGTCGAAAGTTGACAATAAATCCAACCTCTGCACCACCTGAATGGTTCGACGACCGACCATCTCGGCCGCCGCCTGGGGAGCGACGGTCTCGTAGATTAGCCAGTCGTCCAGGTACATGCAGAGGTTTGACCCCCTGTCGCCTGAGGAAGGCCCCACTTCCCGGGTCACAGATCGGAATACCCTGGGAGGGGTGGATAGTCCGAAGGGGAGAGGCACGTCCACGTCGTCGACTGTCCCTGGATTTGGAATCTTAGCCAGCGACGGTCTGATTTTGGGACTGGGACGTGCAGGTAGGCGACTTTCAGATCCAAAGACGACGCCACCAGTTCCCTCCCTTCAAAGACAGCGCGAGATTGATGGGACGAGAGTTTCCATCCTGAACTTCTTAGGCCTGATGAACTGATTCAACCGCTTCAGGTTCAGCCATGGGCACGCCAATCCCCGTTCTTCTTGGGAGCCAAGAAGACGTTCGACCAAACCCCTCGTGAAAGGGGGGTCGACCGGGGAAAATGGGCACCCCTTCGCCAGGAGTGGCCGAGACCTCGCCAGAAGAACTTTGTTCTTCGGCTCCACCCCTCCGGAACGGGGTAGGTCTCGCATGGGAAGCGCTGGGTGTGTCGGCGGTAATTCTACTCTAATTCGATAACCCCCCCGCTCCACCCACCCTAGTCACCCAGGTGCGGGAGAAATGGCTGGCCTTTCCCGCACATAGAAACTTAAAGCGTCCCGCCCACCGGAGTTGGTAGGCTCCCTCCGGAAGGAGAGACCGACCCCGCGGCCGCCGTGCCTCAGACGAAGTCTTGCTTCCCCTGCCCATTCGCCTTGCTTTTGGGAGGGGTGACTGAGCCTGCGGCTTGGCCCCGGACTTCTGCGAAGAAGTAGCCGGGGCTGCTGGGGCTTCTTCGGGTTGCTGAGGGCCGGTGTCGACTTGACCTGTTTGGCGGCACGGCTTGGAAGAAGAGGAGCGCGAGTGCTTCTTCTTCTTCCTAGCCGAAGATCTCCCGGAGGAAATATTCGCCTGAGCCTCCTTGAGCGCCTCCTCGACTCCCACGCGTTCCCGCTGAGGCAAGCATTGAGTCACCGAACGAACCTCCTAAGAGAACGTCCCGCGACTCGGGCCTTGGTCTTAGAGACCCTCCGATGAAGATCGGAGCTCAGGGTACGCAGAGTGAGCCTGCGTTCTCGCGTCGCAGAAGCTGAGGCGGACGCGCCAAAGACATTGCAGCCTCCGTTTGCCGAGTTCCGAGCGAGGCTAGGACAGTCACGCATCGGAGGCTTCCGATGAGAAAGCTCCACCCTCGCCCATCGAGATCGGAGGGTCCGTGGGCGAGGACCATAGAGCAAGCACCTAGCCTGAATGGCCAGAGGTCCACCGCCATGTCCAGGTGCCTCAACTGTCCTCCCAGAAGGGGGAGAACGCAGACGGAGCGGCCTTGGCCCGTTGGCTACTTGGCTGCTAGGTCGATATCTATGTTCTAGTCCTCAGGACTGATGTGAAATCCCCTTCGGTAGTTCTCACGACTTGGCGAAATTTTCAAACCGGGTCCAAGAGAGCTTTCTGAGTGACCTCCCACGGAGCGTCTTCCACAGAATACCAACGTCCTGTGGGTAGCGTCAACGGGCCTGTACGCGTTCCGGGGAGGATGGAAGCCCCCATCTTTGATCTGTCCCTCTTCGCAACCATCAACGCTCAGGCGTGTCAGGCAGGGCCGAGACACTCAGTCCGCCCGTGGGGCGCCGCACCTGAGGGGTGCACGCGGAAGAGATCCACCTCCTCCGTTCCGAAGTCTGCCGCGGTCGTCGACGGCTGCGAAGGACTATCACCCACCCAAGTGACTCACCTCCGAGCCCGAGTCCCCCAGCCGCCAGCGCTGTCCTCCGGAACGTCGGAAGTCTGCGGCTGGTAGAGTCCTGAGAGGACGGTGCGACAGACAACGGGCGGATGGAGGCGGAAGGCCAGGGCGACGCCACTGGGCGCGACAACCAGGGCCTTCCCGCAGGGACCACGCCAACTGGCATAGTCTGGGCCGCAGGAGCCGAGGTTCGACTGCACCCAGCTCGACCCTGACGAGGGTACAGGCCAAGAAAGCTTGGGGGACGACCCCCCAAGTCCCAGGCCAGGGCACGCTAGCCGGCGGGTAGTGGACGGGTACACCGCCGTGCCCCTGCCGGTCCAGGCTGTCCCCGTACCCGCTGGCAGCTTAAGTGGCTCCCAGAAAGGAGACCAACTTGGTGCATCAGCGGCGCGACTGCCCCGCTCGAAAGGCGGTAGAAGCAGCCCCTACATCCCCGTTGCCTGCGGCTGTACAGCCGACGGCGGAGGCGCGTTTGGCTATAGGCCGGGAGGATCCCCTTTCGAAAGACCATACCAAACTGTCCTACCCCAGCAGTCCTGCCCGACTGGGGTGGGTAAGGCACGTACGGATTCTCAGCGTAACCTAAAAAGGTAGGCTGCGGCGGGTACTGTGTCCCCGCAGGCGGGAGCATGCCACGAAGGCAGTCCCCGCGGAACCGCAGAGACAAGTTGCACCCACCTGGTACCCCGCCATAGGCGTACCACCGTGGAGACCGGTTGCAGGAAACCATCACTAGCTATACCGGCAGCATGCGTCCCCCGCGTAAGATGCCTGAGCCGACCTAGTCCGCTGGGGCATCTGCGGAATGCCAGCCCCCAGTGGAGCACCACTCGCTACGTGAGCCAAGCCCCGAAGGGCCCGAGCGGCGTGCGGTGCAGCTTCGGAGGCACTGCATGACTAGCAAGGCTATCACTCGGTTGCAGTGAGCGTAGCCAACACCTTCGGCGTCCCGCCAATGGATCCGAAGCCTAAGCCCCAGGGTTTTTCGAACTACCCCGAAGTAATGGCCACCGTGGTAGCGGTCGAAGGGCCCGGAAAGGACAACCGGGACCAACGTAACCACGCTAGGTGTGGACAACAGCGGCGATGGATTATCCCGGCGACCCTGGGCCACACCATCACCACTCACCACTACCCGAGCGCCCGCAGCGCCAGCCCCAGGGTATTGGCAAGAGCAACCGCGCTAAACCTGCACCGGAGTCAAGCCCGCGGGCTGAAACCAAGCAGCCATCGGCCGGTGGCACGCTGAGAGGCGGCCCCGAACCGCAACCGTCAGCATGCCCGCGAAGTAGCCCGAATCTACCCCACCTTGGGAGCACCCCCAGAAGCAAGGCAGCGGTCTGCCGTGGATGAACCCCCCCCCCACCCCCCCCGTGTAACGCAACAGAGCGGCGTAACCCATGTCAATGTCGCCCATTTAAACATCCTACCGTCCAATACAGAACAGAGGCGCACCGGTCGGTGCGGGAACCTTTCCGGTGTCGACACAAAGAGGATGGGGATCCCGCTCATAATGGATGCCGGGCAGCGTACGCAATTATGCGCCATGATCGGGGTGAGCGTGAGTTTGCTAGATGGAATATCGTGCGCAATAAAAACCGTACAGAAAAATAACAAGCGTGCCGTGCAGGTCTCCCGGTATGAACGTCAGGACACAAAACCAACTCGGTAACTGATTCACCAACGGTTAAAGAAATTTTTAAAACACAGTTTTCACATATAGTTTATTAAGTATACCACAATCCATATAATAAAATATACACACAACCATACCATATTAATTGTTAGCAGGCAAGCCCCTAACAAATAAACATAACAAACTCCACTAAGTCAAGGCATCCAAAGCACAACACGTGCGTCAGGGCTGCCTTTGTTTCCTAATTTTCCCGCTAACGACAGATCACATGACAGCATTGGCGGCAAAAAAAGGATACATAATAAGAGCACTCCGACGGTGTAAAAGTCCTCCGGTTATTCCGTCCGAATGACCGCTATAAATCCAGTATAAATCCAGTAATATATATCCAGATAGTTTATGGTATAGTGGTAGGAGTATTCCGTATGAGACGACCACTAGTCCAGTATCAAAATCTCAGTTAATTTTGGCTGCTAATGAAGAGCTGCGGTCACAGCGCGTCCGTTTGGTAAGGCTGGCCAAACGGAATTGAGGAAGAGTCAATGGTCGACAGGGTGACCTGGGGTCACCGGTCGAGACGCATTTTATCTTTTGGGGTGCAACTAGTATTTGGGGCATTCCACTCTCAGAAGGGATGCATAATGCATTCACATTGGTGTCAAGGAATCAGCGTCCAGTGTAATGATTTTACAATAACATCTCCTCCCAGATGTTTCAGAGCATATGTGGTTAAATATTCAACATTTAAAGGACACTTAAGAATCTTTTTGTTTTTTTTTTTTTTTTTTCCTTTTTTTGCCATGTTACCTCACTATGGTAACAGAAAATGCACACAAGTTGTCATTCCTGCTAATCAGTGAAAGTGTATGTGACCTCGGCCAGAAGGCAACTTGGTTCTTCGGCTCCCCCGAAAGCGGGTAGGGCTCGGCATGGAAGTCGCTGGGGGTGTCGCGGGGAATTCGATTAGATACCCCCGCTCCACCACACTCAGCACCCATGGCGCGGGAGAAATGGCTGACCATTCCCGCACATAAGAACTTAGCGCCGCCCCCACAGGAGGTGTAAGGCTCCTCCTCTGAGGAGAGACCCGCGGCCGCCGTGCCTCAGGACGAAGGCTTCTTCCCCTCCGGCGCCTTGCTTTTGGAGGGCGGACGGAGCCTTCGGCTTGGCCCCGGAACTTCGAGAAGTAGTAGCCGGGGCTGCGGGCTCTTGGGTTGCGGAGGCGGTGGACTGGAACTGTTTGGCGGCACGGCTTGAAGAAGAGGAGCGCGAGTGCTTCTTCTTCTTCTAGACGAGATCTCCCGGAGGAGATCTTGCCTGAGCCTCCTTGGGCGCCTGCTCCGATTCCACGCGTTCTGCTGAGGCAAGCAGTGAGTCCCCGAACGAACCTCAGAAGAGGACGTCCCGCCACGACTCGGGCTGGTCTTGAGACCTCCGATGCAAGATGACGGAGGCTCAGGGTACGCAGAGTGAAGCAGGCGTTCTCGCGTCGCAGGAAGATGAGGCGACGCGCCCAAGACATGGAAGCCTCCGTTTGCCGAGTCACTAGCGAGGCTAGGACAGTCAAGGCATCGGAGGCTTCCGAGGAGTAAACTCCACCCTCGCCCATTGAGGATCTGAGATCGTGGGCGAGGACCATTGAGAAAGCACCTAGTCTGATGCCAGAGGTAACACGCCAGTAAGGTGACTTCAACTGGTCCTCCCAGAAGGGGGAGACCGCAGTCGGGGCGGCCTTGCTCGTTGGCAACTTGGCTGCTAGGTCGAGATTATGGTCGGAGTCTCAGGAGGAGTTGAAATCCCTTCGGTAGTTCGCAACGACTTGGCGAAAGTTTCACAGGGTACGAAGAGAGCTTCTGAGTGACCTCCAATCCCCGGAGAGCTTCCACAGAAGACCAACGTCTGTGGGAAGCGTCAACGCCTGGACACGTTCCGGAGGGCGGATAGGGAAGCCCAGTTGAGCTGTCCCTCCTTCGCACGCCGCTTAAGGCGTGCAGGCAGGCCGAGAGACTCAGCCGCCCTGTGCAGCACATGAGGGCGTGCACGCGGGAAGAGAACCCACCTACTCCCGTTCCGAAGCTGCCCGCGGACGTCGACGGCTGAGAAGGAGTATCACCCAAGTGACTCTCCTCCGAGCCCGAGTCCAGCCCGCCAGCGCTGTCCTCGAAACATCGGAAGTCTGCGGACGGTAAGAGTCCTGAGAGCAGATGGAGGCGGCTATGCTGCGGACAGAACGAGCGGCTGGAGGCGGAAGGCCAGGCGACGCCACCTGGGCGGCGACACCAGGGCTTCCCGCAGGGACCCAAGCCAACTGGCTAGGCTGGGCGCAGGAGCCATGAGGTTCGATTGCACCCAGCTCGACCCTGACGAGGGTAACAGGCCGAGAAATCGTGGGGACGACACCCCAAGTCCCAGGCACGTTAAGCCGAAGGGTTAAGTGGACGGGTACACGCCCTGCCCCGGAACGGTACCAGGCGTACGCTGCAGCTTGAGTGGCTCACAGAAAGGAGACAAACTGCTGAAGCAGTGGCGCGACTGCCCCTGCTCCCGCTCGAAAGAGGGTCAGAAGCAGCCCCGACAGCATACCTGTGACCGGCGGCTTGGGCAGCCGACGGCGGAGGCGCGGGTGTGGCTATAGCCTGGAGGAGCCCCGGTCGAAAGACCATACCAGACTGTACTACCCCAGTAGTCCAGCTCGACTGGGGTGGGTAAGCAACGTACGGGAGGATGCAGCGTAACCTGAAAAGGTCGGCTGCGGCGGGTACTGTGTCCCCGCAGGAGCAGGCGTTCAAGAAGGCTGCACCGCAGGAACGCCAGAGGACAGGGGCACCCACCGGGTACCCCGCCATAGGCGGATCCCACCGGGAGACCGGTGAGGAAAACCAGCACAGCATACCGCAGCAGGGGTACCCGCGTATAAGAGGCAGAAGCCGACCTAGTCACTGGGGCATCTGCGCGGCCAGCCCAGCGGAGAGCCACACTCGCTACGCCAAGCCCGAGGGCCCGGAGCGGCGTGCGGTTGGCCAGCTGAGGAGGACTGCCATGACTTAGCAAGGATAGTCACCGGGGTGCAGTGTTGCAGTGAGCGTAGCCTAACACCTTCGGCGTTCCCGCCAAGGGATACCGAAGCCTAAGCCCCAGGGTTTGTCGAAACATACCCCGAAGTAATGGCCCCACCGTGGTAGCGGTCGAAGGGCCCAGAAGCCACCGGGACCGTAACCACGCTAGGTGTGTACAACAGCGGCGATGGATTAGCCCGGGGCGACCCGGCACCACCATCACCACGCACCACTACCGGAGCGCCCACAGCCGCCAAGCCCCCAGGGTATTGGCAGAGCAGACCGCGTTAGCCTGCACCGGAGCAGCCCTAGGGCTGAAACCAGGGCGAGCCAGCGGCCGGGGCACGCTGAGGAGGCGGCCCCAAGCCACCCCTTTTTCCCCGTCCCAGCAGCCGCGAAGTTCGCGATGTAGCCGAAGCTACCCCACTTTGGGAGCAGCACCAGAGCTATCAGCGGCTTTGACTTGGGATGAACCCCCCCCACCCCCCCCCCCCCCCCCCCCAGGTACGCAACACGAGCGGCGAACCAGGTTCAATGGTCTGTGTGCGTGCGACATTGAACATCCGACAGTCAAATACAAAAAGAGGCGCACGGTCGGTGCGGGAACATTGCATGTGTTCGATACAAAGAGGATGGGGATCCAATTCAGGAATGGAAGCGGGGCAGCGTACGCAATTATGCGCCATGATCGGGGTGAGCGTGAGCGTGGTTGGCTAGATGGAATGCGTGCGCAATAAAAACCGTACAGAAAAAAACAAGCGTGCCGTGGAGGTTTCCTGGTACGCAACGTCAGGACACAAAAACCAACTCGGTAACTGAGTAACCAACGGTTAAAGAAATTTTCAACACAGTTTTTAACATAATTTTATAGTATACCACAAGGCATATAATAAAATAATACACACACCAGACCCAATTAATTGTAGCAAGCAAGGCCCGCTAACAAAATAAACATAACAAAACTCACACATAGTCAAGGCATCCAAGCAGCAACACGTTGCGTCAATGGCTGCCTTGTGTTTACCTAATTTTCCCGCTACACCGATCACATGACCGCATCGGCGCAAAAAAAAAGGATACTTTAATAAGAGCTCCCCGACGGTGTTGTTGTAAAAGCTCTCCGTTTATTCCGTCCGTTTGAGCGCTATAAATCCAGGATATAATACAGTAATATATCCAGATAGTTTATGGTGTATAGATAGTAGGAGTATTCCGTAGAGACGACAACTAGCCCAGTAGTATCAAAAATCTCAGTTAATTTTGGCGGCTAATGACAGGCTCGGTAACACGAGTTCCGTTGGTAAGGGTGCCAAAACGGAATGAGAAGAGGCAATGCGTCGTACAGGGTGGGACCTGGGGTCACGCGTCGAGACCATTTATCTTTAGGGGTGCTAAAATAGGTATTTTGGGGCAATTCACTTCTCAGAAGGGAAATGGCATATTTTCAGTCAACATGGTTGTAAAGGAAATCAGCTCAGTGTAATGATTTACAATAACATCTACTCCAAGAATGTTTCAGAGCATATGTGGTTAAGATATTCAACATTTAAAGGACACTTAAGATCTTTTTTTTTCCCTTTTTGCCATGTTAACTCACCTATGGTAACAGAAAATGCACACAAGTTGTCATTTCCTGCTAGATCAGTGAAAGTGTATGTGACCTCTGTTGTCCCAACTGGAAAGCTATCACCAGGCTGATGGGATTGGGTGACTGTAGGTGTCACTCCAGAGTCATCAGCAGCTGTAGGTTCAGTCCATGTGACCACACGAGATGGTGTTCCAATTGGAACAATGAAGCTCAGTGAAGAGGGGCAACCACTAATCACAGGTGGTGTGGAATCTTGAATGTTAACTGTACAAAAGGCAACATTAAAACTGGTTGCTTTAAAAGCTTTTCATGGAGGTGGGACTAAAATGGGAAAATGGGTAAATGGGAATCTGTGTTCCATCCTTAAGTTTTCAAGGGGCCAAAATGTTAAATTTCGAAGTAAATTTTGAACAATGTATTTTTGTACAGCTATTAATGCAGCCATTGCTGATGCTGCTGATGTTTTTGCGCGGGAGCATTTGAGCATTCCAGACCGTGCTTGCTATAGTTTTTAATGGATATTTAATTGATCAAATAGACTATAATAAATGCCACACCCTTTTTGAAAAATTTCATGCCCCCAGGCAATACTGATTACACATTGCAAAAAGAATTTAACCTCATCATTGATAAGACATATAAATATAGATAATATCAATTTTTGAACTATGCAAGACTAAGCTGCACCTACTATTATGCAAAAATCTGTCATACTTTAATAGAAAGTCTCCTCGAGACATCTCACCAACCTTTACAAGACGGCAACTGCTTTGAAATCTATTTTGAGTTATCTGAACTTACCAACAGTGATGATAAACATGCAGACAGCTTCATTTCCTGCTTGATCGGTAAAGGTATAGGTCACTGAAGTTGGTCCTACTGAGAACTCATCACCGGGGCTATGGGATTGGGTGACTGTCGGTGTCAAGCCAGAGTTATCAGTAGCAGTGGGCTCTATCCAATTCACGCGTTGACTGACTGTACCAATAGGTACTATGTATGATGCTGACTCGGGACAATTGCTGATCACTGGTGGGGTCAAGTCTGGACCTTCAACTGAAACATGAAAATCAGAACATTACATCAGAATAAAATATCTTGGTATCCTGCCTATGAATTGTTATGTATGAACACACTACAAGTCCAACATTTATAAGAAAAAGAGCATTGGCCATAGTTCCATACAAAGGTCAAAGTATCTCATTTTTGATATTATGAAATTTGTTGAGAATGTAAAGTAGTCCCTGTCTACATCATATTAAAGATTGACTGAGAGAATTCACAATGATGATATCCTGAATTGTATTATACCGAGTATCCTGTGTTCTGTTAAAAGCAAAAATTTTACTAAAAAATGAAAAATCTGATTCATCTACATGTAAAACTTTGGAATTGACCAGTTTAGGTGATTCTCTTTAATTTTTTGTCAACTATTTTTAATTAACGTATAAAAAGAATTATATTTTGAAATCTGCATTTAAAAACTGAGAGGAAGTCAAATAATTTTTTCTCATATAAAAGTATTATTATGATTACTATGGTAGGCAGGAATGCAAATGCACATACACATAAAAAAATTATCCATCACCTTTTGTAGGTTGATTTAAATGACTTTGATCACACTTACCCAGAGTTACCGTGAATGTGCACTCTGCCTCATTTCCAGCCTGATCAGTGAAGGTATACCTAACCGTAGTGCTGCCAATGTTGAAAATATCACCAGACTGATGAGACTGGATTAGCGATGGAGCAACTCCAGAGTTATCTGTTGCTGTAGGCTCTGTCCATGAGACACTGACAGATGTACTACCAACAGGAATTGAGTCTGTGATAGGGACAGGGCAATTGCTGATGACAGGAGGCACTGTGTCTGTTGTATCCACTGTGTGAAGAGATAAACAAATGCATTCTAAAATCGAGCTTCTTGGCATAAATCTGTTCTGGTATTATGGTTTCTCTCATGTGCTGAGCGCCTTTCATGGCTGCCACACAGCGCCTTGAGCACGTTTTACGCTGGATATGTCGCGCGTTAAAAATACACATTATTATATTATATATTGTATTTAATAATGAGTTCTATTATAGATCGATATCAAATTATGAGAAAATAAATCTAATGAATTGAATCAGCTACTTTGGCAATGCCAGCAGCTTTCATTTGTCAATGTTCTTTTACAAGCTGTTGAATGCATGCATGTGCATACACATGCACACATACATACAAACACACACGCACATGCTCGTGCGCACATATGCTGAATTTTTAAACATCACATATTATATCATACAATATCACACTTACCAACAGTTACAGTGAATGTGCACTCTGCCTCATTTCCAGCCTGGTCAGTGAATGTATACCTAACCTCACTAGTACCAACATTGAAGGTATCACCAGGCTGGTGAGACTCTGTAAGAGTTGGAGCAACTCCTGAGTTATCTGTTGCTGTAGGCTCTGTCCATGTGACACTGACTGATGTACTACCTAGTGGAAGTGTGTCTGTGATTGGGTCAGGACAATTGCTGATGACAGGAGGCACTGTGTCTGCAGTATTTACTGTGTGGAAGAGACATATGAAATTAATTCCATTTTGTTTAAATTATATTTCAGATCAAGACCACAATTTTAACTTTTGCCCATTACTTGTAGAACTATTATATTTTTGTTACTTTCATTCCTTGCAAATGATCCCAGGAAAGATTATGATAAAAATGAATCTAATGAATTGAATCAGCTGCTTGGCCAGCAGCTTTCATTTGTCAATATTCTTTTACAAGCTGTTGCATGTATGCATGTGCACACACACACACACATGCCTGTGCGCACACATGCTGAATTTTATAATTTTATACATCACATATTATATTGTACAATATTAATCACACTTACCTATAGTTACTGTGAATGTGCACACTGCCTCATTTCCAGCCTGGTCGGTGAATGTATACCTAACCTCAATAGTACCAACATTGAAGGTATCACCAGGCTGGTGAGACTCTGTAAGAGTTGGGGCAACTCCTGAGTTATCTGTTGCTGTAGGCTCTGTCCATGGACACTGACTGATGTACTACCGAGTGGAAGTGTGTCTGTGATTGGGTCAGGACAATTGCTGATGACAGGAGGCGCTGTGTCTGCAGTATTCACTGTGTGGAAGAGACATATGAAATTAATTCCATTTTCTTCAAATTAAAATTCAGATCAAGATCACAATTTTAACTTTTGCCCATTACTTGTAAAACTACAATATTTTTGTTGCTTTCATTCCTTGCAAATGATGCCAGGGAAGAATCGATTGAATTGAATCAGCTGCATTGGCATTACAAACAGCTTTCATTTGTCAATGTTCTTTTACAAAATGTTGCATACATGCATGCATGAATGCATGTTCATACACACGCACACACACGCACACAACACACGACCCTGCCACACACATGCGAATGCAGACGCATGCTCAATTTTCTACATCTCATCTTAAGTGTTAACAATATTAATCACACTTACCTATAGTTACTGTGAATGTGCACACTGCCTCATTTCCAGCTGGTCAGTGAATGTATACCTAACCTCACTAGTACCAACATTGAAGGTATCACCAGGCTGGTGAGATTGTGTAAGAGTTGGATCAACTCCTGAGTTATCTGTTGCTGTAGGCTCTGTCCATGTGACACTGACTGATGTACTACCGAGTGGAAGTGTGTCTGTGATTGGGTCAGGACAATTGCTGATGACAGGAGGTACTGTGTCTGCTGTATTCGCTGTGTGGAAGAGCCATATCACATTGCATTCCTTTGTTTTAAATTAATATGTCATATTTATAGGTTGGTTTATTTACAATATAAACAAATTATTTTATTTTGTTGCATTCATTCCTTGCATATGATGCCAAGGAAGATTATTAGGAAAATAAATCTACTGAATTGATCAGTACTTTGGCAATGCCAACAGCTTTCATTTGTCAATGTTCTTTTACAAGCTGTTGCATGTGTGTATGCAGGCAATACACATGCACACATACATACAAACACACAGGCCCGCACAGGCTCGGTGCACAACATGCGCTTTTTATACATCACATATTATATCTTACAATATTAATCACACTTACCTATAGTTACTGTGAATGTGCACACTGCCTCATTTCCAGCCTGGTCAGTGAATGTATACCTAACCTCACTAGTACCAACATTGAAGGTATCACCAGGCTGGTGAGATTGTGTAAGAGTTGGATCAACTCCTGAGTTATCTGTTGCTGTAGGCTCTGTCCATGTGACACTGACTGATGTACTACCAAGTGGAAGTGTGTCTGTGATTGGGTCAGGACAATTGCTGATGACAGGAGGGCAATTGTCGGGGTTATCAACTATGTAGAAGAGACAAATAAGTTAATTGTGTTGAGTAAAAAAGTTATAGATCAAGGTGGGTAAAAGCATTTCCAGTTTAAATTACTTTTAATGTTAGTAAAATGATAAAAGTGGATTAAAGGAAACGACTGAATCAAAGCTTGAACAAATCAGCAATCATGACATTTTTATGTTCTTTCTTTGTCTTTGGTCAAGATTTCATGATTAACAATACTTTGTAATGCAATATGCATATATGCACATACACATGCATGGATGCATGAATTTCTTTACTTTCAAAATAGAATAATGTAATTGTAAAATTTATTTTGGAATTGTGATTTATACCAAGAAATCTGTAAGTACCTCACACTACTTTAAAGAAAAATAATGTATCAATAGACATTATCCCCCACTCTCTCTTTCAGCTGGTGCATACAATTTCATAGTGACATCAAACAAGGAGATTTGATGGAGGGACAAAAAAGGGCTCAATGGGCTTATTGGTTGTTACTATTCTCAAATTGTCTCTTACAACCTTCAATATTATGTAAGTTGATTTGTGGTTACAAAGTGCTTTCATTTGAGCAACTCAAAGTTGCCCTATAATATTGTTTTTAACTGATCAAAATATTTTCCCCAAAAAAAATGTCAGGCATATGTAAAACTACAATTTTTACACGATATTTCACCAAAAAATGTTCTTGAAGTATTAAGAATTTACTGATATCTTTGAGAAAAATGTTATAAAATGAATTAAATAGAACAAATGAAAGAGGTAAAAGGAACATACATTGCACACTAAAACAAGTGAACATGAATTTTTAGACAAACTTTGAAACATAACAGGTTCAAATGAATAAATCCAACTAATTAACATTTTGCCTGTAATGTATTCATTGTAGACTTTTTGTTTCAATTGATTTCAAAAGCAAATGATTTGGGAAAATTATGTTCTTTGATGATTTATAATGGCATTTCTAGAGTTAAGATTAACAGAAAACATACATGAAAACATACCGGGTATTTCGCACCGGGGACCCATATAACCAGTAGCACATTGACAGATGTAACTGTTGTCATTGTTGACAGGGAAACATTGGCCACCATTCAGACATGGAGAAGACGAACATGCATTGCTAACTTCTGTTAATAGAGGTTAGAATATTGATAGAAAACAAATGCAGAGAATGAACAATTAAAGCTTGACAATTGAAACAAAAAAGTAATATGGTTAGAAGAAATGCCTATCTATGGGATTCAGGGTATCAGATTAATATCACATGCTACAACTATTCTTGATGCTTCCCCAAATATTCATGAAATCCTACTAACCTGACTATTTCTACTAATCAAAGAGGGTTTAAGAGCTCTAAACCTTGTGGACACACTAAGAAGAAGAAGCTCAAATGTTTTGATTATGTTAATTTGTACTATATTCCTTTTGATAAGTAACACCCTTGGGACAAACACCAAATTTAGTAAACCCAAGGTTGGGAGAAGGCCATCCATCATAAAAAGAACAGTTATCAGCATGAATTTAATTTTTGGGTGTTTGAGCCTGTATCATGCTGTTTGATCACTGTAATAATTTAGCTCAAGTAATCAACAAAAAAGTTTTGATTTTTTTTATGATCACATAAATGCCTATCCCTTGTGATGTGGAGCACCAGTGTTGTAGACAGTCTTGGATGTGTCATAGTTATGATTTTCATTTGAAATTTTAGTTTATAAATAACATATACCTTCTTTGGAAAAGGCAACACTGTAGAGCATCACTACAAGTATGGTAGATGTGTGCACACACACACACGTGCGCATGCACACACGCATGCCTGCATACACATACAACATGCACTTTCACACACATGTACATATGTGTGGGTTTATGTACATGTTATTCAAACTTACCGACAATTACAGTGAATGTGCACACTGCCTCATTTCCAGCCTGGTCAGTGAAGGTATATCTGATAACACTAGTACCAACATTGAAGGTATCACCAGATTGGTGAGACTGTGTAAGAGTTGGGGCAACTCCTGAGTTATCTGTTGCTGTAGGCTCTGTCCATGTGACACTGACTGATGTACTACCGAGTGGAAGTGTGTCTGTGATTGGGTCAGGACAATTGCTGATGACAGGAGGCACTGTGTCAGCTTCTACAGCTGTGTGTGAGACAAATGAGACAATAGGGTAAAGAAGATCAAATCTACTACCAAATAAGAGTTTCAATCCATACAAGATTAAAAGACACTATCAGTGATTTGAACAATATTTGAAATTTGCAGGAATAGCTTCAAAGTGAAGGATAAGTCTGTAGAATTCTCATAAGTTACCTTTTCCAACTGAAGAATTGACAGAAAAGGAAGAAAACGGCAGTGTTCCAAGATACGATTCCCCATTCAATTACATGTTGTAGTAAGTGTCCGAACGGACAGTAATGACTAAAATTTCCGATTCTGTCCTTATTAGGTTGTTTCTGGTCTTATCATTTGCAGGGTAAGTTAGGATACCTGTACTTGTTACATACATGCACAAATCTGATTTTTGATGATTTTTTCGATTTTCTGATTTAGCAAATCACTGATAGTGTCTTTAAAGGGGTATTTCGTGATCCACAGCCTCGGCCCCATGACTTACCTAAAAAAAATTGAATTTGCTCATAAGATTAGGCACACATACTATACTTAGTCCAACGGTTCAGATGATATAAAAATCTCAATCTACTCTGTTAGAATTCAAAAATTGGTATTTTCTGTCCGTAAACAGACAGAAATGACAACACAGTGGCCTATGGGACACTGTGATACAAACATTTGCTCATAACATCAAGACACCACCAGAATCAACTCAATTTTGAAATAACCTTTTCTCGTGCATATCTAGTGAATCATAAACAAAATATGAGGTGTTAGGATCACAAAATACACCTTTAGGTTTGTTGTAAAAGAAAACTATGGACTATACCAAGAAAATGTTGATTAATAACTTGCAAATTTTGTTTACTGCATAAATATTGAAACGCATTTTATATATTGATTTGTTATGTTCATTTTGATGTTGATTTTGGTTAGGTTAGTCATTTTGCTCTGTTTGTTTTGGTTAAGCTGTGCTGAGCTTAGTCGGGTTGAGTTAGGTTTCATTATAAATCAGAAGCAAAGTGAAACAAGTTTATACAAATTTGTTTCAATGGTGTATTTATACAAATTTGGCTTTATGCTAGAATTCCTGATTCCTCAGAAGAAACGTTACACCTGATAACAATCCAGTTTTCTTAATACAATTTAATTTCTTTATGTAATCAATGCATTCAGAATTACCGATTGTAACAGTAAAAGAACAAGTGGCCTCATTTCCAGATTGGTCCGCAAACGTGTATGTTACATCCGTTGTTCCTACACTGAAGTCGTCACCTGGTTGATGGGACCTACTGACCATTACCAAGCCTCCCGAGTCATCAACTGCTGTTGGCTCAGTCCAAGTGACAGGTCTTGATTGTGTTCCAAATGGGACAATGTAAGTGGCTGGGTTTGGGCATCCTGAGATCACTGGTGCTATTTCATCACCCATGATTACTGAAAGAGAAAATAATGTGTAACTTTAATAGGTCATGGTATGTATCAAGGATTTGTAACAGTAAAAATTTTATATACAGAAAACAACTGAATCAATGGTTTGTTTCATCATTACAGCTCATATCATTGACAGTTAATCAATATAGGGTATATTATGTTAAAGCAATAAAAGCACATTTTTGAAGAGTTTTTGCACAGTTGTGTTGGTAATTGGCTATTAAACTATACCTGGGAATAGTAATGCTCAAACGCATATGTCATCAAAGAGCGATTTTGTAATTAGAATTGGGATCCCCAAATGTAATATAACGGTAGAACTGGAAACGCCAAATTTCTGTCCGTCCATTGCGAAAATAGGGCCACCTCACGAAAATGACCTCTAACTTGACTTGTTTGAACCAAGGGAACAACTAATGGATGAGCGGTAGACACATACATGGTGCTATTTCCATGGTTATATCATGGCAACTGAATTATTATGATTAATTACAAAATTCCTTCTTTTTGCAATACTTAGACATGTCCAAGCTTTACCATTCACAGGTATAGTTTACTAGCCAGTTACCAATGCAACTATGCTAAAATCTCAAAATCTTTGCAAAATTTGGGCACTCTTCAAAAAATGTGTGCCATTGCTTTAAAATGCTTATTGATCTACTTATGTCACATAAAGCACCCTAGCAATGTACAAATGAGCTTATTTTTTAAAGAAAGCAACGGATCTTTAGATGCTATTTACAACCCAGCAATTTTGTGAAGAAAGCAAGGTTTTGGTGGCTCCATAGAAATATCACTGTTATGTGCATCCATGCTACTTACTGAAAGTCAAGGTGAATGTGCAGGTTGCCGAATTCCCTGCCTGGTCAGTGAAGGTATACACAATCTCGGTGGTACCAATGGGAAACCTGTCTCCTGACATATGAGTCTGTGTGACGGTCACAGGCAGACCTGAGTCATCGGTGGCTTGGGGCTCTGCCCAGGTGATGGAGAGAGATTCAGTACCAGGAGCAACCAGATATCTGGCAGACCGAGGACAGCCGGTGACTTCAGGTGGTGTGATGTCTCCAGCTGCGATGTCTGTAAGTATTGAAATGAGAAGTACAAATAAGCTGAAATCAGTGCCAGTTAACTATTGGTTATGAAGCATCTCTATGTACAATCTGTTTATTTGTTGGACCCTGTGAAGCAGACTGATCAACACACCTTCTTCTTCTTGCGTATGAGGCAGCAGCTAAATGTGTTGTAAACGGTGGAGCCAGCTCACTGTTGATTGGTTTGAGATGTCTATGTCCACCGGTGGACGAAAGGTAGGGCACTCATT
The DNA here is from genome assembly GCA_023653785.1 of Ophioderma brevispina. Taxonomy (NCBI): domain Eukaryota; kingdom Metazoa; phylum Echinodermata; class Ophiuroidea; order Amphilepidida; family Ophiodermatidae; genus Ophioderma; species Ophioderma brevispina. Next base: position 154,318 of record JAMKCH010014897.1, on the reverse strand, counting down.
GAGAATGTGATCCGCAGTCTGTGATGGAGAACCACATTGGCAGGCTGGCGATGGTCGCAGCCCCCATCGGTGCATATTGCTGTTGAAGCGACCGACTTCTGTGCGAATCCGATTTAAGGTGACCCATTCCTTGCGTGGAAGATTGCTACCTGGTGGTAGTTCTGTCATAGGTGTAATAGTGAGTTGATCTGGTCTTGGAGCATAGGCGTGCCCAGAAAGTTTTATTGAGGGGGCTGGACTAAGATGTTCGAAGCATGGGAGCGAAGCGAGCATAGCGAACAGAGCAACTAAAGGGGGGCCAAGGGCCTGCCTTAGAGCCCCTGGTGGGGTCCGGGGGGTGCAGGGGGCAGAGCCCCCTGAAGCTCCTGAGGTTTTAGGGTTTTCAAGACCTGAAAACGCCTTTCCTTGCGTACTTCTTTCCGACACTTTTTGATCCGCATTTGCATGAACAAATCAAATAAATGTACCATAAAAATCATCCATTTGTTTTTCTCCTTTTTCTTTTCTCCTTCTCTTTTCCTCTTCTTTTTCTTCTTCTTTTCTCTTTTCCTCTTTTTTCTTTCTCCCTTCCTCTTTCTTCCTTCCTTTTTCTTGAGAACTTTGAGGGGGGCTTTAGCCCCCATAGCCCTCCCCCCCGGGTACGTCAGTGTGGAGTATCTAGCCAGGCAGTATTCCATGTCTGTAAGATGTTGAATGGGGAGCAGGAGAGTTTAGCAGCGTGTCGAGCTGGTGTGATTCTTTGACAGTGTTATGCAGCAGGTGCTTGTTGTCCAGCCGAGCCTTATTCACTAGTTTGTGCGTGTGTTCTCTCCGAAGCACTGCAGGTGCAATGCCTGAAAGCACTGGTAGAAACTCAGCAGTGCATATTGGACCAAGCATGTGTCCAACCTTAGCGAGGCTTGCTCCATGTACGCAAGGTGTGCGCTTGGCGTTTCCAACAATTTTAATCAGACTATAGATGTTTTAACATCTCAGTCCACAGTCTGCATCTACAGTTTGAACATCTACAGTCTGTAGATGTTCTACAACTACCTTAAAAGGTAGTAGATGTAGTGGTAGGTGCAGTGGTTGTAGCACTTCAAATAATGTTAAGACCACTGAAGAATATTCTAGCATTGTTCTCACTCTCACACATAGCTAGAGGCCAGGTATTTTCAAACATTTTAAAGACTTAAAGACCTTAAAATTTATGCATTTTGAAATTCAATCACTATATCAACCACTAGAAATTTATTCTAAGTAAGTCCATTCTTTATTAGTTCTGCAACCAGTTAATTCCCTCAGAATGTCTATATCTGTTTGTTTTTTATTATAAGTTCTACTTTTTTTGCGCAAATAACCAAAAACAATTTAAAATTAAAGATACCTATTGGACACCACTACGGGTATATTCCAATCATTTCATAAGCATTTTTTCCAATGACCAAACTTACCTACTGTTACAGCAAAAGTGCAGATATTTTCATTTCCAGCATCATCTCTGAATGTGTAGGTCACATCAGTGGTCCCAACAGGAAAGCTATCACCAGGCTGATGGGATTGTGTGACAGTTGGTGTCACCCCAGAGTTGTCAGTAGCTGTGGGCTCTGTCCATGTGACAATTTCTGATGTTGTTCCTGGAGGAACTCTGACTGTCACAGGATCTGGACAGTTGCTAATCACTGGTGGTGTAGTATCATCTGCCTCTGTCAATTTTAAACAGTTTATGATTATTAACACTATATAAAGGCATGTTGTACATGTATGTGATAACAAACTATACTCTGTCCAGCTCAAAGTATGAAGTAGCGACACGGGCATATACATTGAACCAACTTTCAGCGCGCACGTAGGTAAAGCACAAGCGCACTGCAACTGAAAAGCGGCACTGGGTGTACGCGCACGTCGCCACTTCATACTTCAGACGAGACAAAGTATAGAGGGAATTGCTCCCTCTAACAGTTCCTATATGACCCTCAAGATGTTCTTTAATTAAGCCTGATATTGCTGAAAACTCAACTCCTATATATTTGTTGCATAGTCATGAGCCTTGGTCATGAGCCTTTTTTCATGATAATTATTTGAAATTGTTGAATTTTATTTTTGGCCAGATCTCAATTTGTAATTCTAGTAATTGGCCTGTTTCTTTTGAATATAAAGCTATTTTTTTAAAACAGGAAAGATCATGGTTGTATAATCAGAGCTATTTTTGTTTTAATCACCAAGTCAAAATGGTATCATTGTTTTGTTACCACTTTTAGAAGAAGTACGTAAAAATGTATACTCTGCTGCAATTTACACAGAATTTTGTAGGAGCCACAACACATGCTTATAAATGTTTGAAAAAATCATGGTTCTCACAGTGCTCATTTTCTAAATGTGATTTAGAGTCTCTGATAACAGGCAATGGAGTAAAGGAAATGCAGTAATAGGAATAAATATGCCTTGCTCTGAGTTTTCATAAAACCTTTTTGAGTAAACTGTATTTTTATCAATAGATTAATACCTCTACTACATGCAAATTTCCTCTACGTAATGTTGTTCCATTAAGATATGACTACCTTTTCAGTTGAAGGCCCGTCATTCAACAAAATGTATCATAATAAAACCAAAACTTACTATCCAATTATCGCATTTAGAAATAATTTTCAAGAAAAAAATATATTGCTGAACTGAGAACAAAGCTACATCAAGAATACTCCCTGGCAGAAGATAGAGAGCACTGCCAATGGGCTATTCTATTTCAAATCCTTACAACCCCTGTAGAAGACTTACAGAGAGGGTGTGGATTTTAAATGTAGTTACCCAATAAGTTACCCATGGTATTTCAGAGTTACCCAATTGGCCATTCCATTTGAAATTGAAACTCCCCCTGTAGAATACTTATTCAGTCTTTCACAGAGGAGAGTGGATTACAAATGTAGTTATCTAATACACTATTCCATTTTTAATCTACACCCCAGAAGACTTTCATAGGTATATATGTTGCTGATTTCAAATGGAATTACCCATTAAATTATAACCCACAATGGCTTACCATTGCACCTCAGGTTGGATAATTGTGATAATTTCACATGGAAAGTGGCTAAGTGAAATCCACCAGTGAAAAAAGTTACATATATTTTGTACTTAGCAGATAGTACACATTACTTTACCTGCTGTTTGGGTTAAGATGGTTAGGAATTCCACCACCAAGTCAGACATTGGGAATAAACATAACAATTGAAATATTAGTAATAGTTTCATAACTGAAATAAATTTCTTATTACAATGAACTTCAAGTGAAGTGTGACAGTGACTTTATAGCGTACCGTACTTGTGCAAAGCTTTGACGAGGAAATGATTGAGATAACACTTTGATATGAAGAAATGATGAGCATGCATTTTGAAAGTTGACAGTGCAGTGATTGTAATAAAATCTATTTTTGTCATGATTTCTACAACAGGCAAAATACAGTTTAATGACAATTTTCTACAGGTTATGATATGGTTAAGGGATTTTACATTGATCAAAAAGTAACTCCACCTGAGGCAATGGCTACATTTATGCTAAGATGGGTAAATATTTCTTAGAGGGACTCTATTCACACCAGTAAACGGGATTATTTGTGCCTGCGGTCTTGGTAACATGCCTATTCTACTCCATAACAGTCTGCAATTATAAGTGACCTTTTGGTACTGATCAATCCATACACACAACAATCATACCCGTAGGTAAAAGGATTGCAATCAAACCAAACTGCCAGCTACTTGAAGAGTACAGGGATATAAGTGACCATAGATCCAAAAGGCCAAACTACCTCAGATTGGGTTTAAAAATCTGATATTTTGCAATCTCCTATTCTTATGATTGTAAGAGTTTAAAAAAATTAAATCTAAAATCATACAGGGCTGCAAAATCAGATTTTACATGACATGTAGTGTAATAGTTTTTCTATACATGTACAATTGTGTGTGCTTATATACCAAAATCTAAGTGTGTGCATTAACAACCACCCATACCATTGCCATGCATGCAAAAAAGAAAAGTTCTAAATGCTAGTTTGACTAGTTCAGGCAAGCTCATTTATTTATAGCCCGATTTTGGTCAATGTTTTATAAACTAGAAATGAAACATTTTGGGTTGGGGAAATTATCCACAAAAGAGTATTCCTACACCTTGTAAGTTTAGCATTATTGTGATTGGCATATTTGCTTTAAAGAAATGATTTGAAAGATATTTGGAAAAATAATCTCCAAAAGAGCATTAAGAGCATTTCTACACCTTGTACGCTTTGCTTTAATTTTGCAATCAGAAACCCCAAAAAGTATTCCTACACCTTATATGCTATGTTTTAATTAGTGATCACTAAATTTGCTTTAATGAATGATTGATAGATATTTGAAAAAAAATATTGCCAAGAGAGTATTCCTACACCTTGTAAGCTTTGCTTCACTTAGTGATCAAAACATGTGCTGCTAATACTCTGCTATTTGCCATTATACAGCGATAGAATTTCACTCCCTCCAATAGTCTATTTTTGGCAATTGATGGCAGTCTAATTTTCAACTATCTCTCACTATACTGAAAAGAATTAACTCCAGGATGGTGGTAGTGGTATAGTTGCAAACAGAAGCATCTCTAGGTATTCCAGGGACCCTCTGGTGTGCAGGGAGAGGAAACAAATTCTTTGGGCTTCATGGGTGCATGCTTTAGCTTGAACTGCCAGTGAAAATGCTGAGTAATGAATGAGGTGAAGTGATGATTTTGTTCAGGGTTGCCAGATTATGTGACCAGAACTTGTTAGATGTTTTTCACAATGTACTTTGTCATATCCATATCTTAAAACATCAATATCAATATTTTGTAAATGATCAAATCAAACAGCTACAAAAAAAACATTGCCACATCTGACAACCCTGTCATTCAGGATGGAATGGAATGTTACCGATGGTTATTGTGAATGAGCATGTAGCCGAGTTGCCTGCTTGATCAGTGAAAGTGTAGGTGACTTGAGTGATGCCAATGGGAAAGTTATCTCCAGATTGGTGAGTTTGAGTCACCAATGGAGTCAGTCCTGAGTCGTCGGTAGCCGTGGGCTCTGTCCAGGTCACCATGCGCGTGACAGTCCCGGATGGTACCACAATCGGAAGCGGACTTGGACATCCGCTTATAATAGGTGGTGAATCCGTTGGGTTAGTACCTGTTAACATTACAAGTTACCAAACATCACAGGTGTTAGTTGAAAAAATAAATTTGAAATTACTTACCACATTGCTGTCAAACTTGAGAAAGAGCTACAGGAGGATGTGGAATCTATATCTTGACATCAACATCTAGAGGAAGTCTGAGTGCTAGAGCAAGATGTCTTGGAAGAACTTCAGGATGCAGCAGAGCAATAGCTAAAAGAAACTAACTAGAGGTCCTGTCTCCAGAGTAAAATGACTAAAGAAGAAGAGTCACCGAGACAACATGATACTGTCCAGAAAACAGTGCCAATCATAAAATAGTAACAGTACACAGTTAAACTTGTAAGAGAAGTTATACTACTTTTGATAGAATACATACAATTTATAGCATACTGTATATTACTTCACAACTTTGTATATTGTACATACAAGAGTTCTAAAGCTAGCTAGTACATATGCAAACTTTATTACTATATACAGATGAGATCTGTGTTCTTAGTACATATTTTATGCTTAGAGCTAAACATTCCTATCTATAATCTAAACTTCATACAAGTACACACTTTATTGATTATACTTGAAAACATTCTTCACTAGCCTACACACACACACAAACACACACACATATACATACAATCACAACTTATCATATTCCACATTCAACTTCAGTACTACTACTAAAATTACCTAAAACCACATCAAAACTCATTGGCTAACCTAGCAATGACTTGTGAGACTTTGTAAATAAAACTACCAATAAGACCATGTGATGTAAAGAACAATTCACTTTACACAATGACATTATGTAGCATAGTTTCACACACTGTAAAGAAATATGCTGAAAAAAGCTGAAAAAGAATGCATATTAAAATATAGTTATGCTAAAAGGTGAGGAAAAGAAACAAGTTTTTGTGCAAGTGTATAGTGAGAAAAAAACATTAGAACACATTTATCATTGTGAAGAAATTAGATTTTCAGAAGGGGATAAAGGGAACATAAACATAGAGAGCGAAAATTAAGTTCGCATACTATCATTATCAATGTCAGTCATTAGCAATTGATGATTTTTCTCTCTCATAATAAAGCATTGCAAATTTCATTAGTTTCCTGATGGTGGCTTGGACTTCTGGAGCAACCTGAAAGAAAGTTGCAAAAAGTTCCGAAAAGCTCCTCTCCGATGTAGGAGTTCAAACAAAATTTTCAATGTGTTATGATAAGTTGGAAATCATCAATTAAACAATGACATAATAACAGCTGAATAGAATTTTGGGGAAAGTTTCAAAACAGTAATACCAGTCAACAGATGCCAAATCCAGATTGTACTTCAATGGCAAATCCAGATTGTACTTTAATGGCAAATCCAGATGTACTTCAATGGCAAATCCAGATTGTACTTCAATGGCAAATCCAGATTGTACTTTAATGGCAAATCCAGATTGTACTTCAATGGCAAATCCAGATTGTACTTCAATGGCAAATCAGATTGTACTTCAATGGCAAATCCAGATGTACTTCAATGGCAAATCCAGATTGTATTTCAATGGATTGATAATAACAACATTATGGATTGCTAATGTGATTAACAACATCAAATCCTATTTATCTACCATGTCCTTCTGGTCTCCATTTACTCCCAATTCATTTTTTGCTTAAAGGTGCAACGAGAGGTTTCACATATCAGGTGTCCTGAAAAAAAATCGAAAGTACTGATTTTTGCCCTGATGTAAAGCTTTCCATCAAAGATATCCCCATCTGAAAGGATGAAGCTGAAAAATGTTTCTTTGGTACAAAAATTGTGGAATGTCTAATTTCGTATAGGAGCAAATACAAAATTCAGCCTATGTTTTACATTGAAATATAAGTAAATCAAAATCACCTTCTTACTCTATAGCCAAATACAAGGTAAGAAATCTATTGAGTGTCTAATCTATATGAAATCACTATTATGACACAATATTTGGGTGCCTCAAATCTCTCATTGCACCTTTAACAGGTAAACATGGATTCCTAAGATTCACAGACAAAGAAAACCAAGTAATCCTTGCATCACAGTATTCTTTACTAGATGCTACCTGTTCCCTCCAGTCACATATTTTTTCCAATAAGCATAAAGTCTTAACACACTTTTGTGGGAAGTACACTGCCCTTCCCCAAATACAATTTTTTGACCCATGCCATGTTGATAGCATATGCACCATGCAGATTAACCAACAACTAGGCGGTCCCCAGTTTTCACTGGGCTTTTTTTAAAGCACTACTTGTTTGTAAACCATTTTTAGCGATTACCCGGCTTGTGGGGTGCGTATCTGTTAACCAATCGAACTTGATCTGGCCCAGCCCCAGCTACACCCACCCGCCAAGTTTTGTGACCGTATGACCCCTGCCCTCCGAGAAAAAAGGGCGGACAGACAGACACACAGACAGACAGATACACATGGCCTATTATAATATAGATCATTGATGTGAACAGAGAATGAAGTAGTAAAGTTAAAGGTCTTGTCTTTCCTTTGACTCCTGACTAATGACGATCTTGTTAACAATTAACAGGCACAGCGAGGATTTGAAATTAGCTCTTGTGTTTAAAGATTTTTTCAAGGATTATAACTGCCACTGTTGACTGGTAATTATGTGTTGAACTTTCCCTCTTTTACCAGAAATTATTATAGAAGTAGTAAATTTGCACCAGATTTAGGAAATTTCTTTCATCAAAAGACATCAGATTTGAAGCATTCCAACACCATATAGTTGGCAACAATATATTTACCCGTTATGATCACCGAAAATGTGCAGGTGGCCGTGTTTCCGCTAGGGTCGCTAAATGTGTATGTTACTTGTGTCGTTCCAATCGAGAAGGAAGAAAACGGTTCGTGTGTTTTAGAGACTGTTGGCACAGCACCGGAGTCGTCCGTGGCTTGAGGTTCTGGCCAGGTCACACTGGCAGATGTTGTACCGGCTGGTAGCTGTGCTCGGATATCTTCTGGGCATCCAGTTATCACCGGTCGTGTTGTGTCTGTGGTTACTAAAGATGGATACATAGGAGACACAAATGATTTATGTTTCAGAACATAATAGTGTGTCATGGATCATATAAGAAATACTTTGAAGGTAATATAGAATTACATTTACCATATCTGACCTAATAAGTGCCCCAAGCATGTGTGGTCCAGTGGAAAAGCACAGGACTTGTAATCATTAAACTGTTAAAATTGTGAGTTCCAGCCCCACTGTGGTCAACGTGTTTGTGTCCCTGGCCAAGATACTTAATCTCAATTGCCTCATCGACCCAAGCGTAATCTGGGGAGCTGTTATGGGGAATATTACAATCTAAGTGCTGATAGGCTTGTGCGCTTGTAAGGTATGTCTTTGAGCAGCCACCTAGATGAAGCGAAATGATTGTGACAATTTCCTGAAGGCGGCATAATAATAATTGGCAACCGTGCTTTGAGCCTGTTTACGGGGATTAAGTGCTATATAAAAACCTGCTTATTATTATATTATTAAGCATAATCCCTCATTTCGGTTTCTGTTCAATTCTAATGAAATTCTTTTGACAATGTGCTTGTGTTCAAGGTGAAAATATCAAATGACATACAACATTCATATTCATTTTTTCTTTGTCAACTTAAAAAAAAGAACAGTAGTGCCATATAGGTCATCCAATTATGTGCATCCAAGCAGGCTTCTCAATAGGGCCGATTAGGTCAGCAGGCAAGTTAAAGCAATATTAGCACATTTTTTTTAAGAGCGCCCCAATTTTTCAAAAAAATTGACATTATTACATGGTTGCATTGGTAACTGGCTAGTAAACCATACCTGTGAATGGTTAAGCTCGAAAATGTCTGTGTCTCACAAACGAAGGAATTTTGTAATTAGAATAATTATTATCGGGATCCCGATAATAATTCAACGGCTGCTGGAAACCGCTTTCCAATGTGAAATAGCCGGGAAATGTACGTGTCTACGCTCATCCATTAGTTGTCTTATTGGTTCAGGCAAATCAAATAAGAGGTGGCACTATTTCATCATGGACGGACATAAACTTAGCATTTCCAGCTCTGCCGTTAAGTACAATCTAGAATCCCAATTCTAATTACAAAAATCGCTCATTTTATGATAAATACACATTTTTTAGCATTCTCGTTCGCAGGTGTAGTTTTCTAGACAATTACCAACATAGCTGTGCAAAAATATCAAATTTTGAAAATTGGGGGCGCTCTTCAAAAATATGCTAATATTGCTTCAATGTTTTTGTTTTCTTTTCTACATTTAGTCCAATAAATCTCTCAAACATTCTCAGTATGTCTTCTACAACCACTCAAGTGCAAATTTAGAGAAATTGTATCCTCAGAGCATTTTGTGGCCCATTGATGATACACTCTGTCCGATTGGCTCATTACAGGACACAATGTGAGATAGCCCTCTGAGTAATCAATCAAAATAGTGCTTCTATATCTCTGTGCAATCCATGCAACCATTCTTACAGTATATCTGACTTGCACATTACATGACATCACCTTCCAAGTGACCAATCAAAATAGTGCTTAGATGCCAATAGAGAGGCAGGTAGTGCCCAGGGGGTTAAGAGAATACACACTAATCTGGATTTTAAATTTAAAATTTCTGTGTATAAATATTTCATGGATGGGACCTAATATAATGCAAATGATAACACATGTTTAGCTCTCATCTCATGCATATTCATTTTACATGTTTAACACAGGTAAAATATGCACAACTTGGGATTGACTACACTAGCATGTTAGAGACAAAATAGCATTTTGAATTTGGAAAAAAAAAAAAAAGAATGATAGTGGCTTTAGGATACCCCAGCTGCGTTAATTCGAATAATAATAAAAAATGAATGATATGTCTTTAAGGATACACCAGCTTGCTTTAATTCGATAATTGGAAAAATATGACTGATAGTGGTTAAGGATACACCGTGGGCTTTAATTAAAAAAATAAACAAACTGACAAAAACCCAGCAATATTCTGCATACCGCGTGTCGGTCACAGTGAAAACGCAGGAGTCTGGTTCCCCGCTGCATCTGTGAACCTGTAATCTAATGTCGTGGGGCCAAGCTGAAAGGTATATCTCCAAGGATGTGGTTGGACAACAGATACCGGTGGACTCTCACTGTCCGTAGCCGTTGGCGCAATCCAGCTGACACTAAGAAATTATCGGTTAGCTGGGGCCATTGTAGGTGTGATGGTGGACAGTTGATGAGACAGGTGGAGTAAATAAGTTGGACGCTGGATGGAAATGCAAAATCAGGGCAAGGACAGCGTTGTAATTGATTCTAATGGAAAAACCTGAGGGTTGTTTTTCAAATTGCGGGGGATGATGCGATGGCTTTCCAGTCATCCAGAAAAAAATATATAGTATCCATAAAGTAAGGTCATTGCGAAAAATTTACAAAGAAGCTGATTCAATGATTGGTAGGTTTGGGGTCAACATTACCAAAAAAAAAGGGAGTATCGTTGGACCAATTTCCAAATTGACCCTGGTTTATGACTTTTGACTCAAAAAAAAAAAAAACAATTTCCCCACCCCCTATGATAACTCTCCCTTTTGTTGGTAAATGTTGACACCTTTACCTACCAAAATAGGTTGAAATCAGCTTCTTTAATTTGTCACCGATCTTGCCTAAGAAATAGTTCCTTGTTACTAATAGTATACTTCCCACAAATATTAATAGGAACTACAATATGGGAATAGAGGATAACCAAATTGTTACTAACATCTGTGTGAATTGCGTATTGCATGGGTTTAAAAAATGTAAAAATACACGAATCCCCTGGCGGAGGAGAGGTTTCCAATTTTGCAAGGCTGCAAATACCACCCTTAACCCAAAAACTCCTTAAACCCAAAACCCCCATAAACATGGCAACCCCCCCTTAAACTTGTGCAACCCACCAAACCACAAACACAAGCCCCCTAGCAGGAAAACCCCCCCCTAAACCCGGACAACCACTTAAACCCCCAACAATCCCCCGTAAGCCAGACACCCCTTAAACCGGAAACCCAGTGCAACCCAATGTTGCAACCGTTTGCGCTGTATAGCGCGATTAGGGGCACAACAACCCCTTAAACCAAAAAACCCACCCCTTAACCCAAAAATCCACTTTAAACCCCAACACCCCCTAAACAGGCCACTTCCCCTTAAACTTTTGCAACCCACCTTTTAAACCACAAAAAGCCCCCTAAGACCAGGAAGAAAACACCCCTTAAACCGGACAAACCCCTTTCTTTAAACACGGACAACCCACCTCCTTTTAACCCAAAAATCCCCTTAAGTCCAGACAACCCCCATAAAACCCGACAACCGCCTTTAAACCCAGCCAACCCACCTAAACCCCAACAATCCCACTTAAACCCCAAAACCCCCTTTCCTAAACCTGGACACCCCCCCCTAAAACCGGACCACCCCCCCTTAAACCTGGACAAACACCCTTTGAAACGCGTGAACCAACCTGAAACCACAACCAAGCCCCCCTTACTTAAGCCGACAGACAACCCCCTTAAAACAAGGACAAACCCCTTTAAACCCGGATAACCCCCCTTAATCCGGACAACCCACCTTAAGTTAAGACAACCACCCTAAAACCGGACAACCCCCTTAAACCCAGCAACCCACACACACTCAAACCCCAACAATTTCCCTAAAACCAACAACCCCCTTAAAGCTGACACCCCCCTTAAACCCACGACAAATCCCCTAAACATGGACAACCCCATTTAAACTCGTGCAACCCAACTGAAACCACAAAGCCCCTTAAGCCCAGGACAACCCCCCTTAAACACCCAAACAACCCTCTTGTCACACAACAACCCCCTTAAAAGCAGTGGAAACCCCCCTTAAGGAGACAACCCCCTTAAAGCTGGACAACCCCAATTAAGCTGGACAAACCCCCCTTAAACCCGGACAAACCCCCCTTAACCCGGAAAACCCCCTTAAACTAATACAGCGCGAGGTAATTATTCCCACCCGCATCAAGTTTGGCATCAAAACGGACGTAGGATTTTAGATAGTTTGTTCAAGAGCTTTTGGGGTAAATACCCCAATATTAACTCATTAATTATGCAAATCGGTACCTAGTTAGCATATGCCACGCCCATAATCTAATGTCAGAGAAGGGCCTGGCGTCCGAACCAACCCAACCAAGGTCACATCACCAACCATAACCCTTTATGGGTCTCTCAGGTTAACGCGTTCACAAGATTGTGGGTAAAAAACCAAATTAACTCATTAATTATGCAAATATTAGGTACAGAATTAGCATATTGCCACGCCGCGTAATCTAATCAGAGGAAGGGCATGGCAGTACCGCACCCACCACCAAGTCACATCACAATAACACTTATGGGTCTCATGATATAGCGTTCACAAGATTGTGAGTTAAAAATACCCCAAACCACTCAGAATTATGCAATAGTCCTAATTAGCATATGCCACGCCCATAATCTAATCAGATGAAGGGCAGAGCAGTCCGATCCCACCCACAAAGTACATCACCATAAACCCTTATGGGTTCATGTTATCGCGTTCACAAGATTGTGTTGGACGCCGCGGCGAAGACGCAGCCGACGCCTTGACTGATAGCATAATCCCAGATCGGCTTTAGCCAGGGGGATAAATAAAAACTGGTTGCAAGTGTTAAAATTCAGTCATATTCCAGAAGGTAGAGGATATCAGTGGAATTTTCATAAAACCAAACCTTTTCCAAATGGAGGGGTGGGGGAAACAAAAGGGGTGCCGAGGCATTTATGAGGGGCAAATTTGGTCTTTCTCCATACCCCGTACAACACGTTCATTTGGGGAGGCTGGTGGGGGAAGGTTATGAGCATGGGGAAACTAGTCCCCTTCCCCCCCTATCCTCACCCCATCTGGTTATGCCACTGAGGACATCAAATGAACAAACAATATGAAAGATTACACAGAAAGCGTAGAAATTTCGACAATTTTATCTCTCTCTTGAATTGATTGCAGAAGAAGAGACCTAGCCTAAAAAAATAACAACCGACCATGAGGGGTGCAGCCAAGAAATCTTTTTAGTTACAAAATCAGCTAGCCTAAGTTTAGTCTTCCACAAGTTAATGACTCTTCAAGACTATAAAGTCCCATCTACATCTCCACCACTGTACAAATCTAGTAGTGTTTTCACAACAGGCTGGAGGTTCACCGTTGTAATTAAAGTACAGAATAACGATGAGAATTTTTGGTTTGGCTGGCTGTATACATTACCACGGACAGTTAAGTAACAGTGAATATGCAGCGCAGTGTAGTGTGGCAGATGATCTTGAAGGTATTACAGCCAGTGTTACTCCAACAGGAAGGAATACGTCTCCGGAGCTGTGGGTTGTGTGACGACGGGTTGCAAAGCCGTCGTTTGTCTGTTGCGTAGTGGGGTGGTACATGTACCGCATGCCCTGAACTCCATGGGGACGGTGGATATTATTGGAGCTGTTGGACACCCTGTTACCACTGGTGGTGCTGTGTCCACACTACCAGCTATAGAGTGCAAGACAAAATGAATGTTCCCAGTTAACATGATGTATGATTATGACAAACATGATGAAATAACAAGGTAACCTAACAAGGTAACCAATGGCGATACAATGACCCAACAGAAAAACAACCAAATGCTAAGACATTCTCACAATAATGGTATTTGGGTTAGGGTGATAATAGTGACATTATAAATGATGGTATATTTATGTTATACCCTTCATACCTTGTATGTATCATGTGCTGTATTCCACTAATCGAATAAAGAACATGATACACAGTAGGTGAGAAGGGTATAAGACTACTATAGTGCAATTATGTCTAAGTTACGGCATCAACATTTTTTATGATGTCTTTTTGAGCCTGGGTAGATCATTCAATGTTCAGACACTGCTTCCCAATGACGCCCAGGGTTCCAGTAATATGGGATTACAAAACCACCAATTATCCTCTGGACCAGGTTAAGATATGAATATAAAATAGGAAATATAAATGGAAATATATTTGAGTGTGCATATATGTTCAATAACTTATTTTTGGTAGAACAGCGAGGGGCAACATCACAACCACCAAGGGATTCTGTTCCAGATTACCATTCAGGAGGAACTGATTTAGGAAGGTGTAAGGAATGTAAAAGTGAATTAAAATAGAACAATTGTCTTTAAAATTTTTTTTTAAAAAGTGTTTTTAACACTTCTGAAAAACCTCATTAAAAGTTTGTTGCAACTCCCTAATTACTAATTGTGAACACTATGAATAATACATATACTCATTTTTATCATCAGTATTTTAAAACAATATCAATACAAATACATAAGCATAATTAAAACAATTAGCTTTTCTTCTGATTTTTTGGGAAAAAGGTAAGTTTATTCAACAGTACTGACTTGCAATTTAGTACTTCATGAGAATCCATAAGAAATACGCTTTTTAAGTATTTACGCAAGTAATAAAAAACATGCAAATGAGCAGCAGAACATGGTTGATAGAATCTTTTTCAAAAAATATTAGTATAAATATGCATGCAAACTAGAGTAACATAATTCAGCATAAACGTCATATACTATGCTAGCCAAAGATTAATTAGTAAAGTTCTATGTGGAAGAGATGACAAGGAATAAACAATCGAGGGATATGAGAGCGACTCAGCAAAAGCGGGTAGCTTACACATCTGCCATAATCCATGCAGTGACCACAAAGTCTTGTGATTTGATTGACAGGCATTGTGGGTGGGATAAGCCAATGAGAGTGAGATATACTCTGACTCACTTTTCGCTTCACTCATCTCTCTGCCATGTTCCACTGTTACAGCATAGCAACTTTAGTTACAGCATAGCAGATGCGCAGTGTATGCTGGATAATTACTCTGACCAACTTCTTGTAATGTATCTAATTACACAAGCTCCCAATAGAATGTAAAGAAAAAGAATGAAAAAATTGCTAATGGGAAATCATCAAAAATCTCACTCTCAAAAGCCTGGAAATAATTTCACTTGAGGTTGATTAGGTTTTAAAATTGTTACCATGGCAGCCAAGATGATGCAAGTTAATCAAGTGAAAGATGAAGTGAGAGTTGCCAATATTACTCCAAAAATATTATAAATAGTCTCAAAATGGTGACTTTTTTACCCAGGTGTAGGAGGAGAACTGGATGGGAGATTGAATATAAAGTTGTCATTCATATTACCAATCAGGGTGACAGTGAAAGCACACCGTGCTTCATTCCCTGCTGGATCAGAGAAGACATAGGTGACTGGCGTGGTGCCTACAGGGAAAGGAGTCATGGGCGGTATGGATCTCATTACAAATGGCGATGCCCCAGAATCATCCACAGCGGTTGGTTCTGTCCACGATACTATGGCCATAGCAAGGTTAGACGGGAAATCTACCCTGATGTTGTCGGGGCAGTTAGTAATCACGGGCGGGGTCGTGTCATCTCTCTCGGCTAGGTTAGTTAAAAAGGTAAGCAAATGCGAGGTGGTGTGAAATTTAGAGCAAAAGAGGATGTTGAATTATAATGCAAAATAGAAAAACAGTACTGCTAATTACTATGCATCAGAAGCTTTTGAGTGGTAAAATACCACTGAGCAAATAGTGTTTACTGCCCAACACTACACAACACACACAAATATTGGGTATTCAATCACGCAAGTCATCAAGAGAGCGTGGCCTAGCGGTTAGGGTGCTTGCCTGTAGCGCAAATTTACCAAAAATTCACAGATTCGAATCCCGGTGGGTTACTTGCTGGGATTTATTTGGGTACTATCAATTCTGGATTTGATCTGTATACCAGGTATTTATTAAATACAGAATACAGCTCTCCTCCATGGTTCACTTGGAATTGGGCAAATGGATCATGAAAGCATCCCGTCCTTCAGAGGGGACGTTGAGCCGTCAGTCCCATGTACAGAGAGTCACAAGTGTACATGTACATCACAGTCAGTGTCGAATAAGAGTAGGGTGAAAACCCCTGACTGTTCCCAATCCCCCCCAGCCTCAAAGCGGCCATGTTAGGAGCATCCGTATCATAGATACACACGACCCCGGATCAGCATACTCAGTTGAATAAATCCCGACACCACCACAAGCCGTTACCAATGACTTGTGGATACGCTAAGAAGATCAAGCAAAAACTGCCACTTTGTTTAAATTTTGGATGCACTTTTTGGTCAAGTCAACTTCTTTCGTGGGATGGGGGTTGACACCAGAAAACAATTGTGCTCAACTCAATATTTGATCTGTTCTTAGAAGATATTCTGACATCAACCTCAAGCCATCCATTTATACAGATGTCCTGTAAAATACTTCATTTTACTTGCAGTTGCAAAGCTTTATTGATCTGAATAGCATGAGATTGATAATAGAGAGGGTAGGAGCTTAAGCAAGAGTTCAAGAGAGGGTGAGACAGAGAGCATGGGCAACAAGTGAAACAGACAGATACAGACAGAAAGAGACAGATTGACAGACAGAGAGGAAAAGACAGATTCCAAGAAATGCCATGAAGTTCATCAAACATATCAATGCAAGAAAAAGAACCCAATATGATTAGTTCATACTAGCATATAATGAAAATTACTGCAGTAAATCAAAGAGAAAACAGTTAGTATTAAGGTGTTATATATCCTGCTTTTGTTCATGCCATTCTACATAGAATTACCCAAAACCATCCTACTCTGGCAAAGGGAAAAATAAGATACATCTGGTAAATTACCAATTATTTCAATATTAAATGAACAAGTAGCCTGATTTCCAGACTGATCAGTGAATATGTAGGTGACTTCTGTAACACCAGCAGTGAAAACCTCCCCTGGTTGATGTGTTCTTAACAAAGAGGGGGCCATTCCGGAGTCATCCACTGCTGTTGGCTCCTGCCACGAGACTGAGAGTTGTGGCGTCTGACCAGGTGCCACATCAACTGTGTAGGTCATGTGCTGAGGACAATTGCTTATCACTGGAGGGTTGTTGTCAGGTGCTTGTGCTGTGCAAAATGGGGGTGATTTGGTGTGAAACATGCATAATGATACAATGTGATGTTTGGGTGACATTTATTCACATCATTGACTTCAGGTTGATCTCTTCTGGCGTTTTTACTTTGTTAGATTCTTTTTATGTGCTGAATTTTGGTTTGAAGAGGAAAAAGGAAAGAGTTCCATATATTTTTCCCTTTAAAATTCTGCAAGAAACAAATTCTTTTAATTTATGGCCTAACACTCACAAATCCAAAGGCCAAAAATAAAGAATTGTTACATGTTGAACTTTGAAGGGGGCACACATGGAAATCTTGCCATCTTTAAATCTTCAAAAATTCAAATACCTTTATATAAATGGTCTTGTTCAAGGGACAAAATTTAGTGGCAATCATTTTTAGTAACTTTTGATCAAAAAAAAGTGTAAATTAAGTCATGGCGCTTGGTTTAGGTGGTAAAATAATTTGTTAAATGCTAGCTATACACTATAGCCAAGGAGCCATCAAAGGGATGCAAACAAAAAAATATTTTTTCTCCATGGTATTTGTTAATTGAACTTCACAGTAAGGAGAGTTTGTCAAGCTGAAGTCAATGGTATTTATTATGTATATGGTAACTTGTATATGACCATTCTCTCAAAATGAGTGCAAGTCACAAAATTGGCACTTTTTGAAAAAATATTGATTAAGAAAAACATGAATGCTGAAAAAAATGATGTATAACATATTGCAGTTAGTAAGTTCTTCGATACTTATTTTGTTAATAAAGCTATTTCTGGGCAATTCCTCTGGTGACTTACACTCATTTTGTAGGAATAGGTAACAAATGGTAATAAAATGTATTAGATGTGGGGTAATATTAATAATATTTTGGTATCAAATGGCCGTATATACGAACATATATTTAAAAAAAATACAGCATTCCCTGGAATGCATGTTGTCTGCCATTGAGGGTTGCAAATCGGAACATACTTTTTTTTAAAATGACCTCTGGATGACCTTTGACCTCAATTTAATTTTTTTTACACATTCCCCTGATATACAAAATTATTTTCACCCAAGTTTCAGCCAGTGTAGTGCACGTTAGTAACCACTGGTTACTGGTTTAGGCCTTGGTTTATGCACCTGTTCCAAACTATGATATGACATGAGTCAATTGACCTGGAAATTATTTTGGTCTAATGAGCACTATGGCAGTGAATTAGACAAACTTGAAAAAAATGACCTTAAGATGACCTTTGACCTCAGTTGTGATATGCAAATGAACCCTAATATTGTCATATGTTAGGTTTAGATACACCCTTTCATCCTATCAAGTATGGACTTAATTGGTCATTGCATTTACTGCACTGCAGGTGGAATACTCCAGCTTTTGGAGGAAATATGCAAATGGAGGGAACACACACACACACATTCACACACACATACTATCAAAATAATTCCTATGTGCTGTTCTGAAAACAGACAACACAAAAAGGTACTCTTTGGATATATTCATGGAATTTAAAGGCTGATTCAGAGATTTATTCAGGATTGCACCCTCAATTTTTTTAACAATCCTTTTTTTTTTTTTTTTACATAGAAATAATGCTTGTCCAAATACTAATAACTGTGTTAGAAATAGCTAAGCTCAAACCGATCTCCTTCATGCAGATTTCACAACTTTGCAATTGAATTCCGGATATTGAATTTTTGTTATACACAGTGTCATATGGTATGCTTGTACTATATACAAATGTTTACTACATCAGAATGAAAAATCAGATTCATCTCTAACCGTGGAATTGAATGTTTAAGGTGACTATCTTTAGTTATAATTCATTACTTTGAATTATTATGCCAAAAAATAATGTTTTAAAATCTCTGAGTCAGCCTTTAAGGAACAACTATGAGGGGGTACATGAGTAGCACAGTATGCTCAAATGTATCTTAAAGGTATAGGAGGAGATTTATTTGATCTTTATCTTGTTATTTTCAGTCTTCTGCATGTTTACATTGTTTACCTACAGAATAAACCGAAAATAATCCCGTAATTAAAAATGAAAACTGTCAGAATATCCCATCATTGTAGTTGTTTATTCCATAGACTTTTCAAATCAACACTAGAAACATCCACAACATAATATATGCAGGAATAATCCTTTTAAACGCTCATAGACATTCATATACATTCACAAGCATTTGTCAGAGATATGCATTATGCATATAGTTGCAACTGGCTCCATGTGATGACCCATTGTTATTAGACTCATCATACACAAATTATTTTGGAAAACTTTGAAAAGATCTATTGAGTCGAGCTGATACCCAATTAGAGATCAAATTTTCTGAAAATCCTCTCCTATTGCTTTAAGAGGTAGAAGTAGTTTCGAGTGCATCTTGATGGCTTTATGAAAACTAAATTAAATAACATTCTCACACGACGCAGGACGTCAATGCTCCTAATTACATGTTTTTTGTGTGGACCTCCACAAATTTAGAAAGCCCCTTTTTTTTTTTAAAGTTGGGTATATATTGAAAAATTAATCTATTATGAAAATAAGGTCAAAATTTGTAATTCTTTCACACAGGAGATATAAACATATAATGTTGTGCATTAAAGCTGACAGTGAGTTGACATTAAATGGCTTTCTTGTTTAAACTCTTATCATCCAAAGGTTGTGGGTTCAAGTCCCGTTGTCACCAACGTGTTGTGTCCCTGGGCAAGCCATTTTATCTCCATTGCCCCTTTCTCTCTCTCGCTACCCAAGTGTAAATTGAGGAGCTACTATGAATATTGTCCATTGAGAACCACCCAAAGGTATGAGTATGCCTTGAGCATGTATGGCAGTTGATGTATTTTCATGATCCAAAATGTGGGTTCGAGTCTCACTGTTGTCAACATGCTGTGTCCCTGGGCAAGACACTTTATCTCCATTGCCTCTCTCTAACCAGGTGTAAAGTGGGGAGCTGCTATGAATATTGTCCATTGAGGACCACCCAGAGGTATGAGTATGCCTTGGGTATGCATGGCAGCTGACGTATTCCAAAGGTATTATTTGTAAAGCGCTTTGATACATGTGAAACGTGCAATATAAATGATATTACTTGTATCAAAAATACATTGCGGTCCGCAGACCGCGAGTGTCGTATGCCGTTGCAGTTTGTGAATGGGGCCAAAGGTCACATGAGGTCACCAAGGTCACATGAGGTCACCAACATGTCACCCCACACCTCCTTTCCACCAAGTTATATCATTGTAGCCCTTACGAAACTCGTATGGAATGCAATATATTAAGGGTTAACATTTTGACCACAAACACACACACATACACACAGACATATGACCAGAGTAATCCCTATGTGCCTTCTGCAATTCTTGCAGAAGACACAAAAATGATACCAGTTAAGAATTATTATATAGCTTATCTCCTGTGTGAAAGAATATTAACCTTCTCAACCTCAAAATAGATCAGTTTTTCAAAAAATATCAAACTTCCAAAAATATCCCACTTTTCAAAAATGGTTTCAATTGAATAACACACTCAAAAACATGTGATTCTAAAGTGCAACGAGAGAGTTTGGGGCAACCTCACATACTGTTGTTCATATGTAGTGGTTTCATATAGATAACACCCCCAATTGCTTTCTTACCTAAACTTAGGTTATAGAAATGCCTTGAAAGGGAAAACAAAATGCATTTTCCTTTCCTTAATTCAAATAAAACATAGGCTGAAGTTGTATTTGCTCCTATACGAAATTAGAAAATTGCAACAATATTTGTACCAAAGAAATATATTTCGCTTAACCTTTCAATTGGGACGTTTCTGGTAGATGAAAAGCTTTTACAGTAGTGCAAAAAATTAGATTTTTCACATTTTTTAGGACACCTGTTATGTGCAAATCTCTCGTTGCACCTTAAGGGATGAAGTCTCTGACTCCATGTGGAGTGGGTTTGAGGTAATCAAAGGAGGACTTGAAAAACCACCCTATACATGCCCCCTAAGTAAAATTAAGTAAAATTAATGACAAATGATGTTAGTGAGGTAATGTGCCATGTTGACCTCCCACCACCACCATGGAATGTGAAAATGGACTGTTACCGTTCACCGTGACAACAAATTGACAAGCGGCTGAATTGCCAGCCTGGTCTGTGAATGTGTACGTCACAGTTGTGGAACCAAGAGGAAACACAGACATGGGTGCATGAGATCTGCTAACTGCTGGCGTCACTCCTGAGTCGTCAGTAGCCGTCGGCTCTGGCCAGGTCACCACCCCCTGCGTGTTACCGGCAGGCAGCTGTACAGAGAAGTTCTCGACACAGCCTGATATCACAGGCGGTGTTGTATCAACTTGTGTGACTGAGATGATGATAATGTGAAAACATGATGATAGGGGTGAGGTGCAACAATGTGTTATATGACATATACATGTAAATGAAAAGTGCATTTTCCAGTGCTAGGTTAACGGTTATGAGTGTACATTTTACATGATCATTTCAATATCTGTACCAACAGCGAAACTCATTCGGCTAAAATATAGTTGATTTAGTTTCACAGTACATGAGTGGTTAGTTTATTCAAATTTAAAAAAAAGTAAACTACATTTTGAGCACAAGACACCAAAAATGGCAGATTTTTAGGCACATTTTGCGGTGGCCTTTCCCACAAAAAATCCACACAAAAAGTCCAGACTTGTCTCCATTTTGCATGGTTGCTTATTTCAGGACAAGTCAATTATCTTTTTAAACCTTAAAAATAAATTGAAATGTGAGAACAAATCATGAAGAATATCTGGGTTTCTTTTAAAATACCCTACCACTGTATAGATCAAATGGAGGTTTTCAAGAATTACAATTAAAATGTACACCAATACCATAATATTTAGGGTAGCAATTGTGGTAGCGTATTCTAAAGTCTAACAGAATATCTTCATGTAACTGACCAAAACTGAAAAAGAAGAAATTGATTTCTGGTACTGTATGGCATTACAGTAAGCAACTGTTGGGAGGGTAACCCCCTTAGTACTACCCTGTCTATCAGCATCTAAGCACCTTTTTGATTGGCTACTTGGAAGGTAACATCATGTAATGAGCAAATCAGTATGGTTTATGCAGAGATATGGAATAAGCACTATGCTGATTGGTTGCTCAGAGCATCATACCATGCTTTGTCCCAGAATGAGCCAATCAGGCAGACTGTATCACAGGCGGTAGTTCTCAGGGGGTTACAACAGAAGAGAAGAAATCAAAAGTGTCTTACCAGTTACAGTTATGGTGAACTGACATTGGGCTTGGTTTCCAGCACCATCAGTGAATGTATAGCTCACAAAGGTAGTACCAATACCAAAGAATTGGCCGTTGTTGTGCGTGCTTGTGACCGTGGGTGCCACACCAGAGTTATCCGTTGCTGTAGGTTCTTGCCAACTCACACTAAGACCCGACGAGCCAGGTACCACGTTGTAAGACTGTGGTGAAGGACAGGATGTCACGACAGGAGGAACAGTGTCTATTACCGATACTGTTAAGTAAAAGAGGTATAGAGAAAAAACATTAGAATAAGATAACAAAAACATTGATCACAAGGTATCAGGAACTGAATGATGTTTATCTCTGATCAACCAAATCAGTATATTTTTGACAGGATGTACAATAAGTACACAAAGGTCACATGAGGTCACCAACATGTCACCCCAACCTGCCCCCTCCTTTCCACCAAGTTACATCATCGTAGCCCTTACAGAACTCATACGGCAGGCAATTTATTAAGGGTTAACATTTTGACCACAGACACACACACACAGACATACGACCAGAGTAATCCCTTTGTGCCTTCTGCAATTCTTGCAGACGACACAAAAATGTAGATTTAAATTTAAAGCTGATGTTGTCAAAGGAGTCTAAATTTAAATCTGGGTTTAAACCAGGGTTAGTTGTTAAAGAATGGACCTTTTTTCTTTCAACATACTCTGAAGTGTGATGTAACAGGGAAGACAACTTGTCATAGATAGGAATAGGATGGCCCATCCATAAGATTGTACCCATTTAAGACTTTAGACAATTGACCACAGAGGAGCTCCTTGCATTGACCTTTGACCCAACCCTTTAGTGGTCATGACTCCTGAAGTGACCTTTGATCCTGTGAACTGGAAATGGTGTTTAAAGGTGGGTGACCCAATCATGGTCCAATTTTTCATACGTTTCTCCTTCACATGGAAGCATAATTTATCACCAAAAACATCCAATTACAAAATTTAAATATAAAAAATTGGATGGATGAGCATGATACATTGGTCTCGCTATGAGTTTCAATAAAATATTGGGCAATTTTGATGGAGTAAAGTGGGGGGGGCAAGGTTGTCAATTGGGTCACCCACCTTTAAATAGAGTGACTGCAAAATAGCTTTCACATATCATTATGTACATGAGAAATTGCTAACTGCAGTCGAGTGGTTAAACAAAATGCCGATGACTCATCCAAAGATGCAGAGAAAAACATTTTCCTTCCTGAACTAGAATATGTTATTTCCATTTGAAATCTATACTAACTCTCTGGAAGACCTTACCTAAATCTTCCACAGACGGAGTATGTGTATTTCAAATGAAGATACACTATGGGCTCTATTCCATTTGGAATCTGTACTTCCCTGTGGAAGGCTTTAAACTCTGCCCAGTGGCGTACCGATGCAGTCGTCCCAGGGGGGAAAAATTTCCAAGTTGTCCCGCCAGAGGGGGCAAAATTTCATAAATCGTCCCGGTGCTTTGCTCCAATGAGTTTTGAACTTGACGAAATGCGCGCATAGCGCACGAAAATCGCCGAATTTACTTTAATTTTGTCCAAACTTAGGCTGAAATTGGTCGAAATTCCCCGAAAAAGAGGGATGAAAAGGCATATTTTGGTCCATATCGTCCCGCTTTTTCGAACCAGAGGGGGCAACTTGCCCCCCCCCCCCCCCCCCCCCCCCCCCCCCCCCCCCCCCCCCCCCCCCCCCCCCCCGGTACGCAACTGACTCTGCCCAGCCCGAAGTATTAAGTAGCGACGCAGGCGTATACGTTGTAACGACTTTCAGCGCGCATTGGCAAAGCGCAAGCACACTGCAAGTGAAAGGCAGCACTGATTATACACACGCATCATCACTTCATACTTCAGACAAGACAAAGTATAGATAATCTAGATCTTCCAAAGGGATGATGCAGATTCCAATGAAAGACGCCATTGTTTAGAGTTCATGTGCTTCTAACAACATAAAACATTACATGACAAAACTGCTCACACAATATTTTGCAATTATTATGCCAAATGATTCTGGAATCATCTCTTGATCCAGTGTTGCTGTGATTGGTTAGTATATTACTTGTTCATCAAGTAATAGCATTGTTAACATAAAAGAACTATTACTTCTGATTATCTACAACTGCAATAGTTAAGAGTTAATAGATGCTATTTTATTTTACATTTAAAGACTAGCCATTTTGGAGCACATTTATATATCTTTCTCAATAATTCTGTTGTCGGGCTGGAAAAATAAACTACAAGAAAGAAAGATGGATTGTCAACCAAGCACTGTCATCATAGACAATTTCTAACTAAAGAACAACTTCCCAGCTTAAGAATAAAATAAAGACAGTTGAAATCAAATACCAGTAATATTTCACCAATCTATCAGGCAACTATTTTGCCCAAATATTCCCAGATATACATACTGCTGAAAGAGAGAGTTTCCGCGCAAAATAAACAGAAATAAATATATGACAATGCAAGTATGGGAGGCACACGATCGCAATGGTCAAATATGCCATTTGTTATTGAAATGATATAAGAATACAAATTTGTGTAATTTTTTTATTAATATATTTACAAAAATACACTTTTTAATCTTGTTAGAATAAAGACAAGTTTTGCATTAAGATTTCAACTTAGACATTTCAAATTGGTAAGATTGTCTCCCATATCCCAGTACAAATTAACATGTGCCCCAGTTGATTACATTGGCATGATTGCAGTTTGTAATTTCCACACTATTCAAACATACATCTGAATTCAGATTAAAATCTGAAATCTGGCATCTCTGAAAAAAAGTAGTTTTTCTTGTCAAATTGAAATTTCTCCCTTGCACATTTGCATATTTAAATTTTGAGCTCAATTAATTCAATAACAGCATCAGTAATTCCAAAGAGCTAATTTGATGTTTTTTCCTTGTATTTTGCTATTTCCCAGCCATAAGTAAAAAGGGAAATTAATAGTGTAAAAATCCTAACAGGTACTCCCAAAGCCTTGGAGAAAAAATTGCTATTTTAAGAAGTAAAAGCAGCAGCAGTTCTTTGCAGACACAACCCAGCTGTTCTACAGAGATATACTACAATTCTTGTTGACAGTTGCATTCATAGTCTTCTACCAGATTGCACCCAGAGTCTTCTAGAAGATGTCTTGTAATCTTATTCAGTTTACCGGTTACAGTGAATGAACACGTAGCCCGATTCCAGCTGGATCGGTGAATAAATAAACCACCTGTGTCACCCCAACTGGGAAGCTATCCCCAGATTGGTGTGACTGCAAGAGTTCTGGTGTCACGCCACTGTCATCAGTGGCTGTTGGAGGTGTCCATGTGGCTATTTGGGTATTGGATCCAATGGGTACGGATACCGTTATAGGTTGAGGGCAGCCGGAGATCACTGGAGGATTACTGTCTACGGCATCCACTGTACAAGTAAGGAAATGTCTCTATGAATAACCATGTGAACATACAATTGTAACAAAATGGGGGAAAGATCTCAATCAGAGGCAATTCTACTTACACAGCTATTGCTCTAACAAGGTTTCTATTGATTGTTCAGTGGTATACCTTAAGTTGCTTCAAAATTTTCAGTAAAGTCCAATTTTTGAAGTGAGGTCAGGGAGGTCAAAATGTTTGTGAACAGTAGGCTATTCCATACCTATAAAGATCATCAAATACCCCTGTTGAATATTTAAAAATAAGAACGGCCCATTGGGTAGCTACATTTGTAATACACATCCCCTCTGTGGAAGATTCTGTGAAATTTTGAACAGGAGGAGTGTGGTTTTCAGATGGAATAGCCTAATGAGTCAAAAGTCAAGATTCATGTATAGGTCTTTGAAGAAAGGTCAAGAACACTGAACAACCTCAACCAATATATATAGGATAGCAAACAATGTACCTAATAAAAAAATTCTTAACTTATTTGCAAGAACATACAGAAGTTTTAAGAACAAAGAATAAAATAAGTAGTACTGAAAAAAACAGGTAGCACTGCAATATGAATATTACATTAAATATGTATAAAAGTTACTGCTGTTTTTGTTATAATCTGTATCTGGATAACTTAATTAAAATGATACAACCAAGAAACTTTATAGCTCGGTGTTGTAAACAATAGTGTCAATAACAAAAATTACATTGGCGTTAGGTCTATATCATGCAAAGTAACCATTACCCGTTATAACGAAGGAGCACGTCGCTACATTCCCGGATGTGTCGGAGAATGTGTACGTGACTTGAGTGGTGCCAACAGGAAAACTTTGCCCCGAGCTCTGAGACTGAGTGACGGTAGGCTGGCCACCCGAATTATCAATGGCTGTAGGCTCTGTCCAAATCACAACTCTAGATGTGTACAAATGGTACAGTGTTCCATGGCTGATTCCGGACAGTTTCTGATCGTTGGTGCACTCGAGTCCACTGGTGTTACTGTTACAAGAGATATGAATGATAATCCAATCAAATGCAATCTTCTCCTTCCTCAAAAAGTTTTTAAAAAAATATAGTGATGACCGTAAAACTAGAAATAGCAAGCCATAAAAGGAAATATTCTTCTGCTAACTAAGAGATAAGGCCGACAAAAAACTGAAGATCCTATATCCAATAAGTGCCCTGCTTCATGTTTATACACTCAGCACCTGTGCAAAAAAGTTTGCTGTGATAAATCTGACTATAGTTCACTACACTTCAACATGCAGTATAACAGTGGAGCAAAGGAAAAGAAAGACAGAAAACCATTCTTGGAGGCTAATGCAATGAGAGAAACACCATTCAGGATATCATAAGCTGTCATTAAGAGTATGTGGCAAACTGCCGTATTCGCTGGAGAATATAAACTTTCTTCTATGTGATATGCAAGAGGTGGAAAATCTATAGTGAGAAATATAACCCACCACTAGAAAAAAGACTGTCCCAATAAAAACTATACAATCAAACTAACATAAATAAAATATAAATGTTGCTTTTGCCGATATGTTGACTTAATTTGGTAGACAAGATCCTAACCAAATCTCGTTTTATTCCACTAATTAATTTCTGAGGCACACTACGCGGAGTCTTGTAGTTGAACACAAAGGATAAAATACACTTGGGCCGTTTCACTGAAGGTTCAAAGAAACTTAGGTATAAGACGCGTAGCATCATTGTGGAATTAAACCCTTTTCAAACAAAAAAGAATATGTACCTTAGAGTGAATGTATATCATGCATTGAAACTAATAATATATTATTTTTCAGGTAAAGCACCAGAAGAATTTATTGTTGTGGGTCTGAAATGAGGGACTCACTCTCAGGGGAAAAAATAATATGAAATTATAGAAATTTGGGGAATTTGAATCTAAAACTAAGATAAAAGCCACAGTCTGTTGAGGGAATAATGTGGTGGACAACGCTTAATGTGGAGGGACCAATTTACCTCCCTATATTCCCCATTGCCCTTCAAGATGCCAGGGAGGAATATGGCGAAGAAAGCAGTGTTCAACAAACACGTAATAAAGGAAAGGATGGTTGTGTTCAAAAGTCTCAGTTTACTTTAAACAAGGGTGTTTTATGGTTCTACCTTTTGCTGAAACCTGGAGTAAAGGCTGAGACAACAAGATGTTGGAATGGAATGTCCAATGCTACAGTATTTATTAGCAATTTGCGACATTATAAAGTTATAACTTATGTTATATCACAAGAAGCAGCACTTATAACCTATTTTTTATTTTAATTTTCAATAAAGAATGATTTGAAGGTGATTTTTCAAATGGCAACTTTCTTGCTATCAGGATAGCCGAAACTGGCCCAACAGGTTTTTAAACTGTCTCAGATAATTAGCAGTAACTCCTGAACCAGACCCCCAAATTACACCAACTAAAAATTCATGAAAGCTGGAACATCCTAAAAAGAATAAGTAAAAACTCCAGTTGAGATGAACTTAAATTTTTGGCCAAAAAAATTAATCTTTGATTGTATAGTTTTTTTTGGGACAGTCTGTACTTTGCAACCCTGAGACAGAGTTTGAAACTTAAGATCATATATCCAAAAGTACCACTGCTTTCATGTTTTCTACACATCAGCACTGTGCGAAAATTTGCTATGAAAAATCCGACTACATAGTTCACCACACTTCAACATACACTGCATGAACACTGCATGAACATGCAGTATAACAGTGAGAGCAAGGAAAAGAAAGAAAACCTTTGAGGCTAATAGCATAGGAGAAACCCCATTTCAGTATCATTAGCGTTGCATTGTCACTGTGACAGAATGCGGCAAACTGCCTTTATTAGCTGAAGAATACTATGCTTTCTTCTATTTGATATGCAAGAGGTGGAAAATCTATAGTGAGAAATATAACCACCACTAGAATATACTTTGCAACCCTGAGACAGAGTTTGAAACTTAAGATCATATATCCAAAAGTACCACTGCTTTCATGTATACTACACTTCAGCACTGTGCAAAAGTTTTGCTATGATAAATCTGACTATAGTTCACTACACTTCAACATGCAGTATAACAGTGAGAGCAAAGGAAAAGAAAGAAACCATTCCTTTGAGGCTAATAGCATAGCACATCATTAGCGTGACTAGAAAAATGTGGAAAACTAGAGAATACTAAGTGCTTTCATCTATTTGATATGCAAGAGGTGGAAAATCTATAGTGAGAAATATAACCACCACTAGAATATACTTTGCAACCCTGAGACAGAGTTTGAAACTTAAGATCATATATCCAAAAGTACCACTGCTTTCATGTATACTACACTTCAGCACTGTGCAAAAGTTTTGCTATGATAAATCTGACTATAGTTCACTACACTTCAACATGCAGTATAACAGTGAGAGCAAAGGAAAAGAAAGAAACCATTCCTTTGAGGCTAATAGCATAGACATCATTGCGTGCACTTAGAAAGAATGTGGAAAACTAGAGAATACTAAGTGCTTTCATCTATTTGATATGCAGAGGTGGAAAATCTATAGTGAGAAATATAACCACCACTAGAATATACTTTGCAACCCTGAGACAGGGAGAGTTTAAATATATACCCTGCAATCCTGAGAGAGAGTGGTAGAATATACCATGCAATCTGATGAAGTGTGGGAGAATATATCACACAATCCAAAGAGGGAAAGTGAGAATTAGATAGGATCTTTGGCTGTGGTGTCCTCGATAGATTTTGTCAAAAATTGAAGGGTGTTGGTAAGGGTGACAGATTTATGCATGCCAATTCTTTTTCTTTTTTTAAATTCATTCTTGAGGTATTTAAAATTGGTATCATTTTATTTTTCATAATTTTTGTAACATGGCGCACACATTGACCAAAATTGACAACTTGTTATCTTTCACTTCTTTGTGGTGATTCATTCTCCAGTAGTTTGTGATTTACTTTAAGAGTCTTTTTTTATTTATATGGTTTCAATGCCATTAAAGGATATTATTTCTCTCTTTGGGTTTAAGTATTTTATCAAGTATTTTATACTTGGCAAGATTTTAAGTAATTAGTTAAAAAACTCATCAATAATTAAAAGATTTTTGTCTAGAAATACAAAGAAGCAATCTTAATAGTACTTCTGGAAAGACATGCTCTTTGATGAGGTGTCATATGAAAGGATCTAATTTAAAAAGGCCACTCATTAGGAATTGAAATCAAATTCATTTTGTTTTTGTTTTTTCTCAAAAATCAAAAATAAAAAATCTATATTTTTAGAAGGTCAATAACAGATTTAGAATTTGGAAAACCATGTGCCCTCCTTTGGTACGAAAATATATACTTCAAAACTTAGGGAAATATTTAGGAACCACAGACAGAAAAAAGATGGAGAGAATTTCCGCATTCACAGTACAATACAAATAGAGGCGGAGTTGTAAAATGCAATCATAGTGTTTTTTTATAAATTCAAACAAAAGCAGAAGAAATACACAAAAGCTGCCAAAGATTTACACCACCAAGTTTGGCAAAACAGCTTTTGACTTTTTGAAGAAAGTGATAAATGCAAAAAGCTAAAGATTTAAAACGATTTTAGTCAAAATGTTGCCTATCTATCGTGGTGCGTAAGATCTAATCTACTGCTGACTGATGGGGCATGCCGAGGAAATGATGTCGTATTTTACCAGTAATGTGAAGAACCTATGCTTATTCCCTGCTTGGTCCGAAATGGGTTGGTGACTTGGGTGGACACCTGTAGGGAAGCTACTCCCAGGACTGTGAGATCTTATACCTTGTAGAGTATACTCCACTGTCATCAGTAGCTGTAGCTATGCGCAAAGTCACAACTCTGATTGTTGTCCCCAGGGGTACCGTGTATTGGTGATTGAGGACAACCACTTACACAGGGAGGGGTGGAGTCAACGTATTCCTAAATAAAATATATACAAGTGTATACGAAAGACATAAAATGTTGGTCTCCTTTAAAATGTGAATTTGATAGCAAAGATTGTTATAATTATTGGTTACATCTGATTAAAGTCAGGTTAATTTATGGCATCAACAAATAACATTCACCACAACTTTAAAATGATGTTGTATTATCTAATGAAGAGTAGATGCTCAGCGATGAGGAAAAAATTACACAAAATATGTATGGTGTCGCTCATGGATACAACATGCAAATAGTAACCAATACCATTAAAAAGCAATACATTATCAAGTCATTATCAAGGGGAAAACATTTTTTGATCATAAGAATGAAATAAAATAAGTTTATTTCCGAGGGAAGTCAAACAAGTTGTTATGTTAAATCTATCATTTCACTGAAATAACAACTGCGTAGGCAACAATTTAAATTACCAGTTATAGTGAATGAAACTGTCCCTTGATTTCCTGCAGATCTGTAAATGTATAGGTTACTTGGGTGGTACCACAGGAAAGTTTTGACCAGGTTGGGGAGATCTGACAACAGGGGTGTCACATGAGTGTCAACAGCAGTTGGTTTCAATTCCAAGTCACCGAACGAGAGATGTTCCAAATGGTACTGAATAGCTAGATGAGTTTGGGCATCCACTGATGATGGGTGCAATGGTGTCTACTGCTGTAACTGTAATGAATCAATAAATATTTAATGGTAAAGTGGGAAGCTAGGAAATTTAATAACGTCCACCACCACCAGAGGTTGTCTTGACAAAAGGCCAACTTTAACAATAGCAAGTTCCTCTCCGGTGGAGCTGATAGGTGCTAAATTGGCCTACGTACGATCAGTATAAAAGAGCAGGAAAAAGGAAAAGTTGGCATTTTCAAGAAGAAGAGTACCAAGAAAATTTGAAGGAGTATTGGGCTTCACAAAGATTATCACATTGCTCTTCAACCAACGCCATTTATTGAGACACACACATGATGAACACATACCTGGTTTATTAATTGATCACTAGTCTTGTCTTTGAAGATGGCAACAAACCTGGTCGAGGGCCAACATTTTGCAATTCAAAATGGGATCAATAGAGAAGGCAAGGATTTAAAAGAAAGGAGGAGAAGAATCCCCAAAGATGCATATTTCAAAGAAACGAAATCTAGCTAAAAAACACTGTATGTTGTTGATTAATATACCGAAAGTAAAGCAAGTTAGTTTTTTTTAGTCTTGGTGGTCATGATTTTTAGAGTAGTGAAGTACTCTCACTTGTAAAATAGAGACAGAAAAAGTATATGGCTAGTTGCACAGGATTTTATAAAGAGTTTATTGTCAGTGGCAAGGTCTATTGTGAATGAAGAGGGAATACGTAATACCCCAAAAACCAACCCCAGTCACATCTCTCCAGCAACAAGTGCAGGCGAGATAAGAGAACCAATTTTGCCCGACGGGGAAAGCAACTGCCTCAAACGTGGTTGGGAATCTGATGCAAAAATGGCAATTGGAAGCGCGAGCAGAATGCTTCCAACCAAACAGGTGGGGAGCGAGAAGGGGTCTAAGAGAAGGCACATAGCGCTGACCCGTCGCCGCCCATGAAGCGGCAACTGCCTTTCCCAACAGTGGTGCAGAGACAGAATGAAAGAAAAATAATTGCAACCAGGGAGGGGTGGTGGGTGGGAGGCATTTGCAGCTGATGGTGACCACCCCCCCGACACCCCCCCCCCCAGTGAGAAATGGAGCCTAATCCAAATAGGCCAATGAGGGCGCCAAAACAAGGGTGCCAAACCTGGGGAGCCAGACAGAGTAGGGACATCCAGATAGAGTTCAGTTGGATGTTCATGTCCAGATGGAGTGGCACTAAGATATCCATTGCTTGTGCAATAAAACCAGTTAGGAAACCTACTTCCCGTATTAACTGTGAAGAGAAAAATTATCCATATGGCAGTCATGCAAGATCCCAGAACACCATGCAGATGCGTATAATGTGCATTATAAACACAACAGGAACAGTTAAGGAATTGCAGTTTGTCATCCGAAAAAACCAGGAGTAAGTCACAGGGTATCAAAAGTATTGGCAGAAGGCACCGGGATCAAGAAGATTGGCAGAAGTCACAGAAAAACAGTGCCGATTTTGTGTTTAACATGCCTTTTGCTACTAGCTTCATAAAAGGGGGGAAAAATGTACGTTTTTTTAAAAGGGATATCAAGATACACTTCATAAATTTGTTATGAAAGGACCCATTATTGCCCTCATCTACCACCAAACTATTTTTGAACACAAACACTACCATCACTAACTATTGTAGGAATTTCATGTAATGCTTTAGCCCTGGGAATTGCAACACATCCTGAAGATACCTGTGAAATATTGTGGAATGTCCTTGTAGATAAAACTCAGATCAGAAAACAAAGGATTTGAAGCAAAGTAGAATTCATATTGCAGTTTTCAAATAAACGCAAAATGTCAAAAAGGCATAAAAATCACACACTCGTATTATGCAGACTAGACACACAAACGTCAGTAGGCGAAGTTATGGTCCTCATCGGTTAGTGGTCAGTAGATTGGTAAGACGCAGCTGGCAATAATTCAAGTGCAAAATAGAAGACATTAAAGTTAAAGTTGTCTACAGTGTAGTTTTGTAAAACAAGTGAAACTATTTGAAGAGCAAAGTATGCATTAGCTAAAAAATATTTATCCAGTCAATATTGGTAGACCACATTTCAAGTCCTTTTACTCGATGACAGACATAAGCAGTTTTTGTCAATAAGTTGTGACAATAAGACAAAACATAAGCAAGTACAGCTTTCAAGTTTGTACTAACAGAAAACGTCAGGATTTTTAGGGTTAAATTATAACAGGATTATAATAGGTGGCCGTTGTTTCAAGTGTGCAACCAGCCAACATAGGGACGCTAGGAGTGTTTAGATTACCAGACAGGCAACAACTTGTAAAGGAACTGCAGTTTTCAAAGTTTGCATGGAAAACAAACAAAAGGTTTTGAGTTTTTACAACAGGCAACATAACAAATTGCAGTCTGCTATTAGATCTACAAACACGCGAAATACCACGGAAAAGACTAACAGGGTATCCACCATCATAAAGAGACACTTGAAGGGAAAAGTGCACTTTAGTGGTGTTGTCTCCGCTTTGGTAGATGCGCAAATTCCCAGCACTTTCCATATCAATTACAGCTGCGTGAATAAAAGTTGACATATCATCTATATAGTATTAAGGAATTTACACACAACATGGGACATGAATCTGCCTTTTTTTTTATTAAAAGACGGAAAACAGTCAAGGATTATGAAACAGTTTGCTAGAGTTTTGCTTTGTGATAATTTCAGACTCCATCAATTATAGCCTGCTTACAAGCATGAAACAGTCACTAGGTGAGTACAAACCATTATGACACAAAACAACTGTGAAGTAATTAACTTATAAAACACCAAAGGAAGTTTTCTACACTTGTAGCATCTTCCTGAACCCGTTCTGTATATGTGTTTTCAACGAACGGCGAACTCGTATTACGCGATGCGTAAAATACATCCCCGCGAATGTTGCCAGATCACTAACATGTGAGTAGATGCAACTTGAATAACCTACCCTGCCCCCACTACCCTGGAAGCACTCCACCCCCTCCCCGAACAGCAACGCAAAAACAACCCCCGCCCTCCCCAACCCCCACAAATACCAAACACCCACCTCATCCCACACCCCCCACGCACACACTACCCCCTCCTTAACACCCCTCAACCACCCGCAAAACCCCTACCCCAATACCTATAACACGCCTCCCCTTTTCCCAACACTAGCAAGCCCCCGCCTTCCGCACCTCACACAACCACCTGCAAGCGAACCCTCATCCCGGACACGCCTCGCAACATCTCCCACACCCTCCCCCAACAGCCGGCGGCCACGCAAACAACTACCACCTCACCGTCGGGCACAACACCATGCAACACCGACCACGCCCTCCCACCAACACCCCGCAGAGTCCCAACCCCCTGCCGACAAACACCCCACCCCTCCCACACCGCAACACACCCCACCCCTCCCCAACACCCCAATCCCTCTCAACAACGATACCCAACCATCCACCCAACAACCCGAACCAACTCCCAAAACCCACCCCCTCCCCCACACCCAAACCCCTCCCCGAAGCCACCCACCATCCCACAACACATCACCCCCCTCCCAATAGCATAGAGGGCTCATGTAGAGAAGGATTTGCCTATCTGATGTACGGTCTCAGAGACGTACAGCAATGCGTCATATTTAATTTAGCTCATTGCATACCTAAGCCGCATTATTACATACTTTCACATTGCACAAAAGATGTGCCCCCTGAAAGGCTATTATGCAGTGCAGGCATTTAGAGTATCCAATGTACCTGTTTCAAAAAGATACTATTACGATGATTTTTTGCAAATTAGTCATTTGTCATACTCAAGTTTGGCGCAGAAATAAGCCATAACACGATGCTAAATGAGGGTCAAGATCTTCAGTCTCCTTCCTTCCACCAAGTTAACATCATTATACGCCTGACGGAAACTCCAGAAAACTTGTACACAAAAAAGGGGGCCTTGCAGGGAAAACACATTCTCATAAACTAAGAAAATTAGATACTTAATAGCCTATTTTACGCCACAATCTACTAAGGCGAGAAAACTCATCAACTAGTCTTCCACCAAGTTACCTCATTGTCGCCCTTATGGAACTCCAGATAACTGGTATACAACATGGGTAAAACTTTTTTTCACAGACGGACGGACGGACGGCCGGACGAACGGAAGAACGGACGGGAAACTGCTCATTTCAGAGTCCCCATCCGAACGTCGGCGGGGACAATTAAAACTGTTTGCAGAAAAGACATGTAATTTCTAAAAGACACGCTATCCCAAAGAAAAAGATTGCACTTATTTTACTTAGAAATTGTTAGAACAAGAAAGCTTCGCAGATCACTAGGTTGGAAAAGACACAATGTTCATTTATTATCTGAATCCGTGGAATAGCAAAACATCCATACTGCAGTCAGAGAAATCCCAGAACACCAATGTGGCTGCTTTTCAATATCATTAGAACACAAACATAACGGTCAATTGCAGTTGCCCATCAGAAAACCATAGTAGCCTTAGATAATCAAAGATATTGGCAGAATTCGAAAGAAAAATAGTGCAATTTTGTGTTATCTCCACTTTTTAGATGGCATTCGAAGCAAGCAAACCCTTCTCATATTTACAGATGCTTGCAAAAGATGAAATAATTATATTAGTAGAAATAATATTATCTTCGTTTGAGTTTTCACTCAAATTATTAGTGCTCGTACGACACTATTTAATAAGACTGTAAAAAGTAAGATTATCAAAGAAGTAGGCAGAATTCAAAGGGGAAAAATAGTGCCTTTTGCAATGCTATCTCCACCTTTTAAGATGACATTCTCCATCACACTTTCTGCATCAATTACAACTGTTTGCAGAAGATTGAAATTATCTATATTAGTACAAATGACATTACACCAAGTATTTGTCATTATCAGCTTGGTTTTTGTTGCTATTCTAATAAGAAATGCTCAGGGGATGTTTGCTACACTTATGCATTATCACTTGCTGAAACCAACTCTTAGTATTGCAAAAAAAACTACAAAACTTGAATGGAATATACTGCTGCTGTTGCTGCTGAAATATTTACCAGTTATGGTGAATGAACATGTTGCTTCATTCCCTGTTTGGTCACTGAATATATATGTGACCTGTGTGACACCAACAGGGAAATTATCTCCAGAGCCGTGGGATTGTAAACTTGTAGGCATAGCTCCGCTATCATCAGTTGCTGTAGGCTCTGTCCAAGTCACAACTCTTGATGGTGTTCCAAGTGGTACAGTGTATGTGGCTGATTGAGGGCAGCCACTTATCACAGGAGGGATGGAATCAACAACTCTTACTACATGAAAATAATATATCAATTGTTTAACAGATTAAAATTGTATGCCTTAAAACAATCGAAATGTTGCATCCTAAACAGAAGAAAATGTGTAACAAATATCTATATTCTTGCTAGGAACTCGAGTGGCATATCTATGTTCTTGTTAGGAAAATGAGTTGCACACAATTTCATTAATGTAAAGAATCATTTTATTATGCCTGACTAGCATTGTTATAAAGTGTTGGTAAAAGTGTTTGGGAAAAGTATTGGTACTATGATATATATAGCCTTGAACAAAAAAATCCACCCAATTTTTTCACATTTAAAAAAAATCTTCAGACATTGCTAGAGCAGTCTAATTGTTATGGACACAAATTTAGAAAATTATAAAAATCTTGAAGATGATCAACATGCTGAACAGCCTGAAATATCTCTATTTATTCATGTATCAATGGAATACATATAGGTACATACAATTAAGGTAAAGAACATTAATTTGGCTTTTTATTTAGTTGAAATGCTCTGCCACTAAAAGCACATTGGCTGCATTGGCCATTTTATTAAAAATCTGCTCTAAAAGGTCTTAATTTAGCTGTAATAAATGGATGTGTTTGCCAATTACCAGTAATAGTGAATGAACACGATGCTTGATTTCCTGCGGCATCTGTAAAAGTATAGGCCACTTGGGTTGTACCAACAGGGAAATTTTGACCAGGTTGATGAGTTGAGACAACAGAGAGTTGTCCACCCGAGTTGTCAACAGCAGTGGGTTCAATCCAGGACACAGAACGAGATGATGTTCCAATCGGCACTGAATAGCTGGAGGAGTCTGCGGCATCCACTGATGATGGGTGCAATGGTGTCTATGGCTATGACTGAAAGAGTGGCAGTGTGTTTAGTATGAATAGCTGATAATAATATCCCGAGGGATTCTCAAGTTTGGTTTGGGTAGGGACGTGCCTCCAAGAGTCCTGAAGTAGGACCCATATCTATACCAATTTTTTGCCAAAAAGGACCTATAGCTATATCCAAGATGCACATTTTGGGGCCAAATTTGCCATTTTGTCCTCAAAATTTTGAACTTTCTAGCAATTTTGGAACATTTTGGCTTCAGAATAAGGAAATTGGACTAATTTTACAACAATTTTTAGAAAAATTAGGCTTTAAACTGAGAAAAATTGATATTAATTTTCAAACAAATGTGAGAACATTTTGAAACAAAAAAAGACCTATTGCTATACCAAAATTGGCATGAAAAAAGTGTAATTGATATATCAGAAGGCTGAAAATGACACCCATGTTTTTGGCACGTCCCTATATGTTCATTGTATTGCATACCCCCACCCCCGGAATAATATGTGGTATGATTCTGCTATTTGGGCCTAATATTAATTCAAACAACCAACACAAACAACACAAGCAAATGGACCAATTACCAGTGATAGTGAAAGAAACATGTTGCTTGATTTGCAGACTGATCAGAAAAGATGTAGGTGACTTGAGATGATCCTAACATGAAGCTATCACCAGGCTGATGAGATTTGATAACCGTTGGTGCTACACCAGAGTTATCAGTACCAGATGGCTCCGTCCATGTTGCTATGCGAGATGTCGTTCCCCAGTGGTACAGTGTATGTGATGGATTGGGGACAGCCACTGACCACAGGTGGGATAGTATCAACTGCATTTACTGGATATAGAGGAAATGCACTTTATGGGATTAGTTTTGTTACCGATTTTTGACGAGTAGATATATTGTTGGGTGCATCACATACTGACAAATGTTACACTTTTTTCCAACATATGATCCTGCCCTATGTTTAAATATAATGATCCATATAATTCAGTTATAACAATAATGCATCTACAATTAAGTCTTCAATTCAACTTATAGTAATAGTAGAATTTCTGAGGGATACTAAGATAAGAAATCATGATAAAATTCACAAACACCCCCAACAATATTTTGAGCACAACATTAATCTGTAACTACCAATTACTAGAGATGAAAAAATATTAGAAACCTCATTAAGTGTCATTTACAACAATGTAAGTATCATGGTAGGTTTGAAGGCTAGAATAATGACTTTTGATATTCTTGTACAAATCCATCTCATTCAAAATCATCTTTTCAAAAAACTCAATTGATCTAAATAAAATGCAAAATGAATAATAATACTTGAAATTAATAACAAAAGACAAAAGATATTGAATAATATCTCCAATGTTTTCTATCATGAATGGAATCTGAAGTTACCTATAACTGCAAATGAGCATGTAACTGAATTTTGTGACTGATCTGTGAAGATATATGTGACATGAGTGGTCCCAACAGGGAACCTGTCCCCAGGTTGGTGAGACTTGATAACTGTGGGCTGACCACCAGAGTCATCAACAGCTGTAGGCTCTATCCAAGTCACAGTTCTAGATGATGTTCCCAACTCCACAGTGTATGTGGCTGATTGTGGACAACCGATGATTGTTGGCGCAGTCGAATCAATGCTGATAACTGTACATAAAAGATCAATTTTGACTACATGTCATTGAATTTCAATGGTTGTTAGTTTTTTCCAGAAGAGTTGCCCACACTTTTATATAGATTTTCCTTGCACCCCTTCTAAGATTCAACTAACCAAAGAACTGTTTTGTCTAGGCCTTCAAAAGAAATAGCTGAAAATGCAGACAAGGTAAATTGTAATTAGATTAAGAAAAAGCACATCAGCAACCTTTTCAAATGCAGCTTCATAGAAATGAAAAGACATTACTTCAAGAAAAGAACATTAATACAAGAAAAGATGCTTTATTCTTCTTTGTTACTCAAAGGAAGAAAATGAGATAAAATAGACTTTATACAATGCAGCAAACTGTCAGGCTAGAACATGTTATTTCTACCATACCTACAAATCAAAATACACAGGAAGGATATCAAAGGAAAAGCATTAGTTTGTGTCATTTATCTATAATTGCACTAAACAATCGTATTAGAATGAACAAGGATTCAAAAAGCATTTTACCAGTAAGTGTTAGCTAATTTACTATTCATCCAAGTATTGCCAATGTAGTTGCTGCAAAAGAATTTAAAAGGGTTTGGAAATGCAAGAAAAAAAGATACAGCAAATTGGGTTATTATGCCATTTCAATGAAAAAAATCCAGCACAAGAACTTTGCAAATCACAATACCCCAAGATGCACATTCTAACTTCAATTTCACACATGATTCAAAAGCTTATTTTGACAATGAAAGCACATGTGATAAAGTAGAGTAGAACAGCTGGGGAGCTCTCTGTTATCAGTAAAAGTTCAGATGTAAAACAGCTTGAGAATATCAAAGTCAGTTGTTTTAAAAAATGCAGTTCTCACAAAAACTCAAAGATGAGAAGAAATAAGATCTAATGCAACAGGATAAAGACCATAATCAACATTCCGCACATTATTTTAACAAATAAGATGTAATTCAGCAGAATTTATATTCATCCAGGTATTGCCAATGTAGTTGCTGCAACAGAATTAAAAAGGGTTTGGAAATGCAAGAAAAAAAGATACAGCAAATTTTGGTTATTGCACATTTCAATGAAAAAAATCCAGCACAAGAACTTTGCAAATCACAATACCCCAAGATGCACATTCTAACTTCAATTTCACACATGATTCAAAAGCTTATTTTGACAATGAAAGCACATGTGATAAAGTAGAGTAGAACAGCTGGGGAGCTCTCTGTTATCAATAAAAGTTCAGATGCAGAGCAGCTTGAAAATATCGAAGTCAGTTGTTTAAATATGCAGTTCTCACCAAAAACCCAGAGGGTGTTTTGAGTCAATCCCACAATGCACCAGCTTTGGGAAATTTCACCTCATAGGGTCATGTGATTACATAAAAATCCTATTCTTAAAAACATAAAAACCCTGACGTCAATGCCATTTAGCCCACAAAGCGTTAGTACTTAGGGATTTTTTTGCATGATTATGAAATGTCTTGTGGTTCTTAAACTTTTAGAACACTTTTTATCCTAAGTACTGACATGTGTTTAGTACCGTACGGTATAGGCACATTGCTATGCATCATGGGATTGATTCAAAACACCCTCTGCCAAAAACCCAAGAGAAAGAAAAGAAATAAGATCCAATGCAACAGGATAAAGACCATTATCAAGATTCCGCACAATATTTTAACAAATAAGAAAAAAAGATGTAATCAGCAGAAAGGAGCCTGCTTTCATATATCCCTTCTATTAGTTTGAAGAACTCTCTGCGCATAGTTCTTGCAGCAGCTGCTTGCAGAATGGTTGTAAACAATATTTACCAGTAATGGTGAAAGAACAGACTGCTTCATTCCCTGTTGGGTCACTAAAAATATACATGACCTGTGTGACACCAACAGGGAAGCTCTCTCCTGGATTGTGAGATTTAATACTCGATGGTATTACTCCACTGTCATCCGTAGCTGTAGGCTCTGTCCAAGTCACGACTCTAGATGATGTTCCCAATGGTACTGTGTATGTGGCCGATTGGGGACAACCACTTATCACAGGTGATGTGGAATCTACAATATTTACTACACAAAATAATGGAATAAGTTGAAAAAAAAAAGTTCAAGACCAATAAACGCACAATGTCAAAAATAAACTACTACAACTACTACAATGGAATTCAAATGAAGAAAACACATTTTTATTTAATCAAGTATGTAAACACTGTCATCATACCTATTCAAAATCAAGCAGCACACAACTTTGCTGCTGATTTCAATACATTTATAGTCAATTAAATCAGGAGACTTTAGATTCAGGTGGTTTCAATTTTCTTTTTGCATGAATTTCAGAAACAGTTGAGAGGATCATTACCAGTTATGGTGAATGAGCATGTCGCTTGATTCCCTTCAGAATCAGCAAAGGTATACGTCACTTGGGTTGTACCAACAGGAAAGTTTTGACCAGGTTGGTGAGATCTGACAACAGTGGGCTGTCCACCTGAGTTGTCAATAGCAGTAGGTTCAATCCAAGCCACAGAACGAGATGGTGTTCCAAATGGCACTGAATAGCTAGATGAGTCTGGGCAACCACTGATTACAGGTGCAATGGTGTCGACTGCCATAACTGAAACATTGTGATACAAACCACAATAGGTCAAGGAATTTTATACTTTGCCTATATTTATATCCCTAATGTTCCAAGAGGAAAATTTGACCATTACCAAAAAAGGGAGGTACATGTAGCATTATTTTTCTCATTAGATATACGGGCAATTTCCCCCAAAACAAGGCAGGGGTCCGTTCCGTGACTTTTTTTCAAAAGTGCATTTAAATGCAGTTAAGGGACATTAGGGATATAGAACTTGGATGTCTTTGACAGTGATACATGAATACATTGCACAAGTTGAAGATAAGTGCAATGTTGTTATACCAAGTACAATATATTATTCTTCAAACCATCCAATATTATTTTTGTCATATAAAAGGAAGCTGCCTTGAATTCCATTCAAATACCAAAAATAACATACAACTTATTACAAAGTACAGTCCCTAGTCTTGTTTGACTGCAATAGGCCTGAATTCAGTTACTCAGGTTTCACTCAGACCTACTCAAAACTTTGAAGTCTTGTGGGATTAACTTTTGTTAAGATAAAATCTTATATGTTGACCACTTGTTAGTGCTACAATGGTGGTCTCTCTTTGTTTTGTAAGATTCCTTCACATTTACCCTTGTGCAAAGTACAAATCAGTACTTCACACAAGGGTAAATGTGAAGAAGTACTGATTTGTGCTTAGCACAGATACCATTTGCAATGTTTATATTTTGCATACAAATTTCCAACTCTGCAGCTGGAGTTAAAGTGATCCAATACATTGGTAAGCATTCCAAATATGCAAAAAAATGGGGAGTGCTTCTTCCTGGAAATGCCCTTGTGTCTCTTTGAGAACATTTTTGCTATACAAAACATGATAAACCTGTCACCAGCAAAAGAACTAGAGTATTTATGTGTGACATGGTTGTCAGGGTGGTCAAACAACACCTTCAGAAGTCAAAATGATGCTCCAAACTGCCTATCCTACATAGTTAATAAATATCACCGATTATTTAAAGGTGCAATGAGAGATTTCAAGTCATCTATATTTTCTGTGATATGCAGTGATTTTTATATAGATTAGACACTTAATAGATTCCCTACTTTTGGCTGCAAAAATAACTTAAAATGAAAACAAAAGGTGATTTGTATTATGCTTATATTTCAACAGAAACAGGCTGAATTCTGTATTTGCTCCTATAGGAAATTCTATTACCTCTGCTGCCCATTATTGAAAATGCAGCATTCTGATGGTCAGTTTACTGCCCATTATTCTGCAATAATGGGTCCCGAATGCATTTTCTCATTATATCACACTGTTTTCGGTAATAGAATAGAAATAAAGGGTTTGCAGTATTATTTATGGGCTCATAATGTATCCTCGGCCGGAAAAAAATTAAATAATGGACTCGGCTACGCCTCGGCCATTATTTATTTTTTTCCGACCTCGGACACATTATTCGCCCATAAAGGATACTGCATCACCCTTATTTCTTAATTAGAAATTTCCCATTTTTTGCACCAAAGAAACACTTCTCAGCGTATTCCTCTCAGCTGGTGATATTTTTGATAGAAAGCTTTAGACCAGTGCAAAAATCATAATGTTCACATTTTAAGGGACACCTGTTATTTGAAATCTCTTGTTGCACCTTTAATTCTGATGACTGAATCTGACAACCATAAAGATCATTATTAATTAAACCTGTCATCCTACACACCTCCTCCCACTTTCGTCTCTACAGATGTCAAAAGTTTTGTGGCTTTCCTCTTAAAGGGGCGTGTTCCGATCGTCTTTGAGACCCCCCTGATTTATCCGGAAGTAGTATCGATTTTGATATCAGATGAAAGGCCGTATTTTTCTCATTGTCGTCCTGAAATTTGAGCCCTCGAATCCATTTCATTCCCAAGATATAAACAAAAAACCACCGTTTTAGTGGTTAACCACTTTATTAGCACAGTATTGAATAGGGCTTTGCAACATGCATTATTGCGTCTACCATCAAAACCGCAAGTTTGTTTCCCACGGTACTTGATGGGGTGTATGTGCAAGTGCCAGGCTCTCATATCAAGTAGAGAACACAATACACATAAATCGGAACCACCACCTTTAATTTCAAATGTGTACAAATGGAAAACCTGGGAGCATTTTGCTTGACCGACTACATGTCATATTGGTGTTGTCACTTGAGGTGATGAACAGGCCCGAAACTAGCATGGCATAATATTTTGAAATGAAGCTTTGGCCAAAGACACAGCATGCAATTGACTATTAAGTCAAAGTCCATGTAGTAATGTGAAAAGAAGTGATAATTTGAGTCACAGACTGCAGAAAATAATTTTTCCACCAAGTTGCATTAAAAAGAGCAAAATAATCTGTTTTAATGCAGATTTAAAGACACTTGAATAGTAAAGGATATATAGTGAACTACGAGGCAATGCAACCAATGCGGTTAGAGTATATTACTTAGATGGCTACTTGGCTGATGTATTTATGTTTATAAGATACAGTGTTGCAGATACACATTGTCATCCATGACCCAGCATTTGGAAAAGAAAAAAGATCAAAGTGCTTTCCCAATCATCATAGCTCACACG
Source organism: Ophioderma brevispina (assembly GCA_023653785.1). Classification (NCBI taxonomy): domain Eukaryota; kingdom Metazoa; phylum Echinodermata; class Ophiuroidea; order Amphilepidida; family Ophiodermatidae; genus Ophioderma; species Ophioderma brevispina. Next base: position 110,037 of record JAMKCH010014897.1, on the reverse strand, counting down.
AAATACAGAGAGGAAATCAATTGGAAATAGTAGCTTGTCTTTGTGCTTAACTGTTACTACATAAGAAGAAAATATTGTGCAAAAGAAAGAGACTCCGTTCTATTTCACTAAGAATTTGTTGGAAACTGCGCCCAGCAAACTATTTTCAGGTTGCAGCTGCTTGTAGAATGAATAATGCTGGAAAATTACCAGTAATGGTGAAAGAACATGTTGCTTGATTTCCAGCTTGGTCAGTAAACATATACAAGACCTGTGTAACACCAACAGGGAAGTTATCTCCAGGATTGTGCGACTTCATACTTGTAGGTATTACTCCACTATCATCAGTAGCTGTAGGCTCTGGCCAAGTCACAACTCTAGATGTTGTAGCCAGTGGTACAGTGTATGTGGTTGATTGTGGACAACCACTTATCACAGGAGGAATGGAATCAACTATATTCACTAAATAGAAATGATATACCAAATATGAAATTTATCAAAACTATCTTTAACCCTATAATAAAAAAATAAGGAGCTACATCAACAAATGGTATGCTATTAAAAAAGGAAACCATAGGAAAACCAGAGCAGTGTCATTCTGTGGGCTTTCATTGGACTATCAGGAAAATGTTCTGTGATGTAATACAGAAAATTAACCTTATGACTTTGAAATTTGGTAAACGTCATTCTCCTGCAAACTCGATGTAGTCTTGTAAGATGGTTTCTTGATGCTAACATCTTAGTTCTTGATGCATCATGCACGAGAGTTCAAAAGTAGAAACTGACTTTATGACCTTTGACATTAGGTCAAAGGTAATTCTCCAAACTCAATGTACAGTGAGGGGTTATCAATCAAATAAGTCATGATCCTTGTACCTATGCTTCTTTAGAGATCACACACAATAGTCTAAATAGAAAATTGACATTTGACCTTTAAATGATATCAAAGTTAATGCTCCTGCAAACTAAATGTAGACCACTAAGGGTCATCACAACTTTACCTCCTGCCATTTGTAATGGCCAAAATGTGAAAATGAAAAGGTCTTCCTACACATACCAAACTTGTGTTACAAAAGTCAATTAAATCTCATTTTGTTAATTTTTTTTAAAAATCACGTAATAACTTATCAAAAGTGTTTGCTACAAAGCGGTACATAATTATCAACATGGAAAATTCATCTTCATGGCCTGTGGCTTTTTATGGGATGTAAATAGACTCAAGTTACTCATACCAGTGATTGTGAAAGAGCATGTTGCTTGATTTCCTGCAGAATCTGTGAATGTGTAGGTGACTTGGGTTGTTCCAACTGGGAAGTTTTGACCAGGTTGGTGAGATTTGACAACAGTGGGCTGTCCACCTGAGTTATCAATAGCAGTGGGTTCAATCCAAGTCACAGAATGAGATGGTGTTCCAAATGGCACCGAATAGCTAGATGAGTCTGGGCAACCACTGATTACAGGTGCAATGGTGTCAACTGCCATAACTGAAAGGGTTTGGTACAGACAAATCACAATTTCCTGCATTAGACATTCTTGATTCAATTGCTATATTGCATAGCTTTTGCACCCATCACAAATAAGAACAATTTTAATGGAAACTATGCCAGAAGATTATTCTCATCCATTGCAGGTGCTTGCAGAATGCATGACTCAAACCATAATTACCTGTAATGGTAAATAACCAAAGTGATTTATTTCAGCTTGGTCAATGAATATAAAGATGACCTGTATCCTGTATCACAAACATGTTAGTCAACACCAGAACTGTGAGATTTACACCTAACAACACAACATTAGTTTGCTGTCATCAATATCTGTGAGTTCTGTCAAAGTTTTTGCGATTTTGTAAATGGATGATTGGGGCAAATATATATCACATCACAGGTGGTTAGAATCAGCTGTGTTCACGCTATACAACGGGCTAAAAAAATTCATCATCTCTGTTAGAATTAATAAAAGTTTTTTTAATATCCCAATTTTCAGATGAAATTCTTTTGCATGCAAAAAGCAGTGTTTCTGTACCCTGACCAGGTTTACCTGATCAGATTTTGGAAACACTGATTTCAACAACCTATTCAACAACCTATACAGCTTTATTCTGTCAAGGTTGTTGAATTCATAAACCTGGTCAGGTTACAGAAACACCCTGCAAAAAAGGGCAAATTTCAAGAAAATGCTTATGCACTGTTCAGAAGTATACCATCAGAAAACCATTTGAAATAGAAATGAAAGCAGTTTGCCAAGAAAGTAACTCTTAACTATCACCCAGGAATTGTGTTAGTCTGCAATATCTTATTTTTCAGCAAAGTTGAGTTCAAGATCAAGATTGAAATAGAGTAAAGGAAATCAAGTGATTTCTCAAGAAGCAAAGATAAAGCAATAGGAAACATCAAACCCTGTTCATAAATGCAAATCACTAAAGTCCAGTATTTTCCATTTTTATCTCTGAGAGTTCAGCTGCTATAAAGAGAAGTTGCTGTCAAAATACAATATACTGCATGAGTTAAATAATATGAAGATACAAGTAGCTCGTTTCTGAACTGTTGGCTAGTTTTTGCAGGCAAGAAATTGCTTATGCACTTATCAGACGTATACTACCTTCAGAAAACCATTTGAAATAGAAAAGCAGTTTTCCAAGAAAATAACCTTTACAAAGAAAATTGCTTAAGTTTTAGTCCAATATCTTATACATCAGCAAGGTTGAGGTCAAGATCAAGATCGAAGTAGAATGAAAGATATCATTTCAACGTGATAGCCCAAGAAACATCAAGGAAGATATGCAATAGGTAACATCAAAACCTGTTCAAAAATACAAAGAAATAAAGCCCAGCCTTTTTAATTTTTTATCTCTACGAGTTCAGCTGCTAGAAAGATATGTTACTCTCAAAATACAATACATTGCAAGAGTTAAATAATGATGATTCAAGTAGATTGGTAAACTGTTAGCTAGTGTTCATTTTTCATGTGATCAATTTCAAAGCTTATGTTGCAAAGAGCTTTAACAGGTCTCTAAGTGCACAGGAAACACAAAGTAATAGCAACTTAACATTTACCTTTTCACCATATATTTGCACGCTATTGTAAAGGAAGAAGCTTGCCATTTGAAAGGCATTTCTGTATGACCTTTGCGAGAAACTATATCTTTGTTCGAACTAGTTGCTAGCATTTTTGTAATTTTAAAGCAACTGCTTGCAGGATGCATATGCTGTTGTACTTTTGAAAATATTTACCAGTAATGGTGAAAAGACATGTTGCTTGATTCCCTGCTTGATCACTGAATATATACATGACCTGTGTGACACCAACAGGGAAATTATCTCCAGGATTGTGAGACTTGGAACTTGTAGGTATAATTCCACTGTCATCGGTGGCAGTAGGCTCTTGCCAAGTCACAACTCTTGATGGTGTTCCAAGTGGTACAGTGTATGTGGCCGATTGTGGGCAACCACTGACCACAGGAGGGATAGAATCAACTATATTCACTGTATGAAAAAAAATAAACCATTGCACAAAATCCCACATTATTCAAAATGGTAGAATGGTATAGAAGAAGATATGTGACTTCAGACTTTTATCTCGTTACTTCCAAGTTTTGGCATGTTACTCTGAATTCTGAAATGAATACACAAAAAAAAATGTCATTTTGCTACTGAGTCAAGCTGATGCCAAAATCTGCCCGGTGATGCATTTTAGGCATAATGATATTATTCTCAACCAAATTTTATAAGTTGTTATTTTCAGAAACACATTGCTCCTATTACTTGAAAATGCTTGCAATAAACAATTATCTTCACTGCTGTTCCTAATGGTGAATGTTAAATGGTAAATACAACATTTCATCATTCAACAATGTATTGTCTTTTTCATTAGACTAGCGAGATCAATTTTTTGTTTTGCTCCTTCAAATTATTAACAAAATTATGATGGATAGCAGGATTTGCTTCCAGGTTTTTGTAGATTGAAATTTAGCAGCATTGGTAATTACCAGTTACTGTGAATGAACATGTAGCTTGATTTCCTGCAGAATCTGTGAAAGTGTAGGTGACTTGGGTTGTTCCAACTGGGAAGTTTTGACCAGGTTGATGAGATTTGACAACAGTGGGCTGTCCACCTGAGTTATCAATAGCAGTGGGTTCAATCCAAGTCACAGACCGAGATGGTGTTCCAAATGGCACTGAATAGCTAGAGGAGTCTGGACACCCACTGATAACAGGTGCATTGGTATCAACTGCCATGACTACAAGAATTCAGTACAAAAATATTTTAACTGCCAATATACTACATACTTAATTCAGCTGTTACTTTGAAAAAAAATTGAATCTAACACACCATAACAGAAGCTGTTCAGGTTAACAGATGATAGCATTGAGCTCGCAAGAATTTATGCTATGAATTAAGTCTAGTATTCATTATTTCACTAACCAAGAATAACAACACTTTACAGATAGAATGGTATAGAAGATCCAGCACTGGTAGCTGTGTTTGAAATATCTCATTAAGACCTTAAAGTTACCACATGTAAATCAGAAGAACAAATTCCAGATGCCCATCAGCAAATTGCACATGAAACTTTTCAACCACCAGATGCAAAGCTTTTTTACTGCTTAAGAAGTAGATGTGAATTTTTTTTCTTATGAAAAGCAATCAGAATTATTGCAAACTGCAGTGTATTGATTGATACGTTATCTATATATTATGTGCAGTTCAGTTCAGAAGCCAATTTGAGAAATGCTCAAACTAATAGGAATACAGCTTCTTAAGAAACAAGAAGAAAGGAGCAGTCAGAAACATGGCAGAACTTATAGAACAGTAGTGGAGCTCCTGGAAGTGCATTACTTTCTCTCTCGCTCGACAGTTGTCGATCTAAGATCTTCAAAAGAATGGAAAGAATAGACCATTTTCAATACAACCATTCCTTTAATAAGAACTGAATTCTAAGAAGCAAGAAGGAATGCAATTGTAGTATAGTTGATCAATTTGAAGGAAGAATATGCTCCATTAGGCTATCAAGGCTTTTTATCAAAAACCAAATCCCAGCAACTATGCTCTTCAATAGCCGCTGCATGCAAAAATGATACAAAGAATATTTACCAGTGATGGTAAATGTACATATTGCTTCATTCCCTGCTTGGTCACTGAATATATACATGACCTGAGTGACCCCAACAGGGAAGTTATCCCAGGATTGTGAGACTTCATACTTGTAGGTATTCTCCACTTTCATCAGTAGCTGTAGGCTCTGGCCAAGTCACAACTCTGGATGGTGTCCCAAGTGACACAGTGTATGTGGCTGATTGTGGGCAACCATTTACCACAGGAGGGATGGAATCAACTACACTCACTGTATAAAAATAATATGTCATTGTACAAAATTAACACAGTATTCAAAAAGTAGGATGACTTAAAGGTATAAATAGTAGATATGTGCTTCATACATTCTTTCAGATTTTTATCTCACTATTTCCAATTTCTGTGCATGTTTTCAATGTTTATCTATCATGGACCTATATTTGAAAATAACTGAATCTGAAATGAATAAACTGAAAAAGAACTTTGCTGCCGAGTCAAACTGATAGCGAAATCTTTCCTTTCATACTATGTTCATTGGTATATTGGCATCGTTCCAAACAAAGTTGCTTGCAATAAACATTTATGCTGTATTTGGTAAATACAACATTTCACACCACTCATCAATGTATTTTTTTTTTCAATAGTGAGTGACAAATATCAAAATTTACAAAATTTCAAAATTATTAACAAAATTGTGATGATAAATAACAGGATTTGCTTCCAGATTTCTGTAGACTGAATTTAGCAGCATTGGTAATTACCAGTTACTGTGAATGAACATGTAGCTTGATTTCCGAAGATATCTGTGAAAGTGTAGGTGACTTGAGTTGTTCCAACCGGGAAGTTTTGACCAGGTTGATGAGACTTGACAACAGTGGGCTGTCCACCTGAGTTATCAATAGCAGTGGGTTCAATCCAAGTCACAGAACGAGATGGTGTTCCAAATGGTACCGGATAGCTAGATGAGTCTGGACACCCACTGATTACAGGTGCATTGGTATCAACTGCCATGACTACAAGATTCAGTATAAAAATATTTTAACTGCCAATATACTACATACTTAATTCAGCTGTTACTTTGAAAAAAAATTGAACTTGATTCAGCAGTTACATTGAATAAAAATGAACCTAACACACCATAGCAGAAGCTGTTCAAAGTGTTACGGTCACCTTGACCAAGCCAAAACCACCTCAAAACTACGGATTCAAACTCCTGAATAACGAGACAATACACTGTGAACTTGATTACAAATTTTAGAACAAAGTATTTATTTTAATTGTGTGTTTAAATCAATCTCATTCAAACATCGATTAGGTATCAATAATCAAAGATCAATCTATAATAAAGTCGTTAATTAATGAACGACTAAACTTACTACCTGGTGTGTGCCGCGACGCGGGCTGCAGCAAGATTACTAGAAAGATGCCGAACTTGCAAAGAGTCCTGGCGAATATTCCAGCGTAAACTCCAATTTCCAATAGTGGGACGTGTCCACGGACGACTGTCCTTACTGAAGGAAAAACCAGCTCCTAATGACTCCCGAAGCTTGGAGGTCGACTAATATAAAGTCCAAAAGTGCTGTAGCTTGTTTATCCTTGGATAACTCAGAGGCCACGAAATACGGAAACCGAACACGGCTGAACAATCGGACGAAAACTGATGGAGCTGTGACTACTATGACAATGTCCACTATAGGAAGACAATGTTACTGTCACTGTCACTAACTTAGAACAACTGGAAGTCACTATGCTTGGAAACTCTGCTAATAACTTGGAGCATGATGGTATGTAACTCTGACTCATCTTCTCTCACCAGGGCTTTATACATCCTCTCAAACAATACTAGAAGGATCTGGTCCTCTCTATAGGAGTCATGTGCTAAATATAGTCCATTACCTCATATCTGGAAATGCCTCTATTATTCCACATGTACTGCATAGATTAGGATTTCATAGCAGCTACTCACTGACTGTGTAATTATGCAGCAGTGCGCCACCTATGATTCAGAGAATTTCAGTGAAGCACATTCTAATGAAAATCACTAAGGTCCAGGTACATTCCAGAAGTTTCCCCGCTTTTCTGAGCTCTTCTGAGATCTTCTGGTTCATTCTATGCTTTACACACACCAGTTATGCACACGAACCAGGATATTTTTATATCATGTTACTTAGACTAATTTACAATATTTATGTGCTAATTTATGACTTAATCTTACTCAAAATGAAATAAATCATTGCTGATTCTTGGGGCTGTAACAAAAGTAATACTGGATAACTTTAAGCTGACTAGAATTCTGCCAAGACCTATGTCTAAAATTCTCTGTCTTCAGTATTACATGCCACATACAAACTTAATTCAGCTGTTATATTGAATACGAAAAGAACCTAACACACCATAACAGAACTGTTCAAGTTAACAGAGGAAAACAATGAGCTGGCAAGCATTTATGCTATGAACTAAGTCTAAAATTCATTAATTCACTAACCAAGAATAACAACACTTTACAGATAAATGGTATTGAAGAATCGGCACTGGTAGCTGTGTTTGAAATATCCCATTGGGACCTTAAAGTTACCACATGTAAATCAAAAGAACAAATTCCAGATCAAGAAAATGCACAAGAAGCTTTTCAACCACTAGGTGCAGAGCTTTTGTTTACTGCTTAAGAAAGAGGTGTGAAATTTTTTTCTTTATGAAAAGCAATCAGAATTATTGTAAACTACAGAATAATGTTTCATGTGTTCTATACTGTGCAACTCAGCAGTTCAGTTCAGAAACCAATTTGAGAAATAATCTATTTGGAATATAGCTTCTTAAAAAACAACAGGAGAGTCAGAAACATGTCAAAATTTATAGAACAGCAAAGGAGCTCCTGAAAGTGCATTATTTTGTATCCTCAGCTAGGCAGTTGCTATGAAGATCTAAGTATCACAGCAAAAGAATGGAAGAAATTGGTACTTTTAATACAACCATTCCTTTAAGAACTGAATTCTATGAAGCCAGCAAGAAAGCAATTGTAGCATAGTTGATCAATCTGAATGAAGAATGTGCTCCATTAGGTTATCAAGGCTTTTCATTAAAAAAAATGCAGCACACTATGCTATGCTCTTCAATAGCTGCTGCATGCAAAATTAACAAACAAATATTTACCAGTGATGGTAAATGTACACATTGCCTCATTCCCTGCTTGGTCATTGAATATATACATGACCTGGGTGACCCCAACAGGGAAGTTATCTCCAGGATTGTGAGACTTTACAATTGTAGGTGTTACTCCACTGTCATCAGTAGCTGTAGGCTCTGTCCAAGTCACAACTCTAGATGTTGTCCCCAGTGGTACAGTGTATGTGGCTGATTGAGGACAACCACTTATCACAGGAGGGATGGAATCCACTACAATCACTGTATAAAAAATAATATGCCATTGTACAAAATTATCACAGTATTCAAAAAGGTAGGATGACTTAAAGGTATAAATAGAAGATGTGATTCATACATTCTTTCAGACTTTTTTATCTTTTTCCAAATTCTGGCCTGTTTACAATGTTTAGCTATCATGGATCTATGTTCATAAATAATTGAATCTGAAATGAATAAACTGAAAAAGAAGTTTGCTGCTGAGTCAATCTTTCCTTTAATACTATGTTCATTGGTATATTGACATCATTCCAAACAAAGTTGCTCTCAATAAACATTTATCTTCACTGTTCCTACTGTATTTGGAATGATGAATGGTAAATACAACATTTCTTCACCAATGTATTGTCTTTTTCATTAGCGAGATATTTTTTGAGTGGGGGGGTTGTTTGTTCTTTCAAATTATTAACAAAATTGTGATGATGAATAACAGGATTTGCTTCCAGATTTTCGTAGACTGAAATTTAGCAGCATTGGTAATTACCAGTTACTGTGAATGAACACGTAGCTTGATTTCCTGCAGAATCTGCGAAAGTGTAGGTGACTTGGGTTGTACCGACAGGAAAGCTGTCACCAGGTTGATGAGATTTGACAACAGTGGGCTGTCCACCCGAGTTATCAATAGCAGTAGGTTCAATCCAAGTCACAGAACGAGGTGGTGTTCCAAATGGTACTGGATAGCTAGAGGAGTCTGGACACCCACTGATTAGAGGTGCATAGGTATCAACTGCCATGACTAAAAGAATTCAGTACAAAAATATTTTAACTGACAATATACTACATACTTGATTTAGCTTTCTAAATCACCAAAACCTAAAACACCAAACAGAAGCTGTTCGAAGTAACACTGGATAACTTTAAGCTGACTAGAATTCTGCCATGACCTATGTCTAAAATTCTATTTCTTCAGCATTACATGCCACTAATGAAGAACAATAACACATTACAAGATGGTGCAGAAAAATCAACACTGGTAGCTGTGTTCTAAGAGTTAAGTTACCACATGTAAATCAGAAGCACAGATTCCATATGCCCATCAGCAAATGCACAAGACAGTTTTCACCAAACTGAAGACAGTGTTCTTTTCCTTTGATTTATGTTAGATAATCAGAGCTGTAGTAAACTAATAAGAATCTATTCTTTGCAACTCAGCTGTAGTTCAGTTTAGAAGCAGATTTGAGAAAAACTTGAAACCATTTGGGAATACAGCTTCTTAAGAAACAAGAAGAAAGGAGCAAGAAAAATGACAGTAGACAAAATTCCAAGTCTACTAATTGTATGGCCAGCTAGTCTGTTGTTATGGAAACAAAGAATGCAAGAAAATTGGCATTTCCAATGCAATCATTTCTTTTACAAACTTAATTCTAAAGAGCAAGAATGAAAGCAACCATAGCATAATCACTATATTTGAAGAAAGAATGTGCTCCATTACGTTATCAAATCCTTTTTTCAAACCTAATCTCAGTGCACTATGCCCACCGAAAGCTGCTGCATGCAAAATGATACAAAGAATATTTACCAGTGATGGTAAATGTACACACTGCTTCATTCCCTGCTTGGTCATTGAATATATACATGACCTGGGTGACCCCAACAGGAAAGTTATCTCCAGGATTGTGAGACTTTACAATTGTAGGTATTACTCCACTGTCATCAGTAGCTGTAGGCTCGGTCCAAGTTGCAACTCTAGATGTTGTCCCAAGTGGTACAGTGTATGTGGCTGATTGTGGACAACCATTTATCACAGGAGGGATGGAATCCACTATATTCACTACATGAAAACACCAATGTAAAATAGATTCATTTCCAATCTTCAATATAGTAAATATGCAACCTGCTCCCACTATCCCAGAAACAATCACTGGATTACTATCACATTACATTTCCAAAAATATGTTAAGATGATTATTTAATCCAAATAAAATGTTCTTGAAATTTTCTGTACATGCCAGGTTGAAAAACAAAGACCAGGGTGAAGAATCTGTCATATCTAAAGAACCTTATGTGATAAACATGGTATCAGTCTAAAGTTTAATATTACAGATTATGATCAGATCAAAATCTCAACATTCACAATTTCTGATGTGGTCCTGCTTTTTGTATGCTTATTTTATCATCTGAATAATTACTTCCAAGAGGTCTGTTTTCTTTAGATAAGCAGCTATAACCAAAAAAAAGTTTCAAATACCAGTAATATAGTGAAATTACATTCTCAGTAGAATCTGTGAATGTTTAGTTCAGAAAACAATGAGTTTAGTTATATTTTGGAAAGGTCAGCTTCCTAAACATGATGCAATCCATTTTAACTCAACCTTTCTAGTGTCGAGGAAAACAATGCCAAAACACAAAATATTTGACATATCTGAGAATTCTTCTCAAACGAAATCTATAATTTCTCTACCTGCAAAAATATTTCAGAATCTTCATTTACCAGTTATAGTGAATGAACAAGTAGCCTGATTTCCGGCAGAATCTGTGAATGTATAGGTTACTGCTGTTGTTCCAACTGGAAAGTTTTGACCAGGTTGGTGAGACTTGACAACAGTGGGCTGTCCGCCAGAGTTATCAATAGCAGTAGGTTCAATCCAAGTCACAGAACGAGATGGTGTTCCAAATGGCACTGAATAGCTAGAGGAGTCTGGACACCCACTGATTACAGGTGCAATATTGTCAACTGCCATGACTGAAAGAATTCAGTTTGTATGAATTATATCAACAAGATATTCATGACTTTGCTCACTCTATGAAATAATTAATGACCCTTCCACCACCGAATAAAGCTGTTTGGGCTCAAATGAAGGCCTAGAGGTTTCAATGATTAAGACACATTAATCAAGTCATATTATGCCACAGAGATGGACGGAAATTGCTTGCATCTATTATTGAAACACATTCAAGAGAGAATTCAAGTTAAAAATCACTAGTCCTAATTTTATCACACCTGTTTTCAAGGTAATGTCTTTTATATTTGCAGAAGATATAAATGTGAAAGCTTACTACACACTACTATGTCCACGAATGTAATGAGCAACAGATTTTCTAGGAAAGGTCAATTTAAGCCATTCAGAATGCAGCCATCAAAGAAACAATTGCAAGGAAAGAAGCAGCTGCAGAAAATCTTCTAGAATACCACAGAACATAAGAAATACCAGCAGTGTACTTGTACTTTGCATTTTAAAAATGGCATCTGAAACCCATTGGCATCAAGAATGTAATACAATGGTAACTTCCATACAAGCTCAACTTTCAGGTTTCTTCCATTTCATTGCATTTCAAGGAGGCAATAGAGAATGGCATAAGGATCTGCAATATTATACAAAAGGGTTGCTACTTGCTACCTTTTGGTTCAGCCATAATTTGAAACTAGTTCTAATGCATCTTTCTAACCAGATGAAGCTGCTTGCAGAATTATTAAAATATATTTACCAGTTATGGTAAAAGAACACATTGCCTCATTCCCTGCTTGGTCACTGAATATATACATGACCTGTGTGACACCAACAGGGAAGTTATCTCCAGGATTGTGAGACTTCATACTTGTAGGTATAACTCCACTGTCATCAGTAGCTGTAGGCTCTGTCCAAGTCACAACTCTTGATGGTGTTCCCAGTGGTACAGTGTATGTGGTTGATTGAGGACAACCACTTATCACAGGAGGGATGGAATCAACTATATTAACTACACAAAAACAATAACAAGGTCTAATGGTTAAAGTCATTCCTATGCTCATACGAATGTAAAAATTATCAATTTTACAATTAAGAATGAAGTATCCCTGCTTTGTCGATAAATTTGGACAATTTGATAGCAGATAAAAAAGGTAAAGGGGACGGACCTATGTATACAATAACAGAGTGCCCATCTCCCTTTCAAATTATTTGGGCCAGACTCTGCCATATAATGTTGCTGTAGGGCATCGCCAAGCTTCTCCTCTACAGTGAGTCTGTTACCTTTCCAACATTGAATTATAAACACACCTCTCAAAGAAATGATAGCAAGAAAGTAAGTTCACAGCAGACCTTGTAAATATAAAGAACAGGTGCACAAAATGTTACATTATAATATGTGAATTTTCTGCAAAGGATATTTGAATCATCTCAAGATGTAGAATGCAAGAATTATGTAGTTAAAAAAAATTTAACTTTTTAATTTGTTTGTATTCAAACACGGAGAAATCCAAACAGGTTGCTAGAGAATCAGAATTAGAATACAGAAATTAAATAAAGTTAGCCACAAAATTCAAACCCCAAGACAAAATTCAACATAAGCCATCTCCAAAACTAAAAGGAACAAGTTCACAGCAGACCTTAAAGAAATTAGAAATACAGCTATTAAGTATGTGCAAAGTACTTCTTTTATAGCCAAAGGTTTTCAAAGATACGCCATCCTATTATAAAGAATGCAAGAAATAATCACTCTTAATTAAAGGTTATCATTCAGCTTTTACATTTTTTTTCAGTAAGAATTACTAACAGCTTGCTATACATTAAGAAAAGATGTGCTTCATTTCAAGAAAAGCTCACTGAAACATAATAGAGTAGAACCATCAAATTGCTATAGGTCCCAGCACACCTGCTCTAAGAATTCTTTGCACAAGATATTTGAGTCATCTCAACATGAAGAATGCTAGACTTAGGCATTTTTAATACATGCTATCTTTCAGCTTTTTTAACTTGCTTGTATTCAAACAAGGAGAAATCCAGAGAGCTTGCTGAACTGGAAGAAAGGATATGCTTCTTTTGTTTCTATTATGCCTTGTCTAAAACTATTTCCTCTGCACCAATGTCATCATCTGCATGCAAATTAACTGATTTAAAACATATTTACCCTCAATGATAAAAGAACACATTGCATCATTCCCTGCCTGGTCACTGAATATATACATGACCTGTGTGACCCCAAGAGGGAAGTTATCTCCAGGATTGTGAGACTTCATACTTGTAGGTATTATTCCACTATCATCAGTAGCTGTAGGCTCTGGCCAAGTCACAACTCTAGATGTTGTCCCCAATGGTACCGTGTATGTGGTTGATTGAGGACAGCCACTTATCACAGGAGGGATGGAATCAACTATGTTCACTATACAAAAAGACACCAAAATGAAATTGATTGCTCAAAATATTTAAAGATTCAATATTATCAAAATTATATCACACCAAAGCTATCTTTTTCCTACTCTAGAAAACAATTTTATAACCTCATTGAAATTTTGATGGAAACATGTTAAGGAATTGGAAAAATGGGTCTTATTGTCAAATGATACTTTTAAAAAAACACCAACATATCATTATTGGAATATAATTCATCCAATAATATGCACTCAATATATGTAGTGGAACCTAATGATTAACATTTAGCATTTGTATCTTGGATGATACACCACACACACTTGTTTAAAATGTCATTTATTCTGAGCAGTTTTAATTTTCTATCATGGTATTTAACATGACTGGGGTCCAAACATTTTTATCATCAAGTAATTTTTCCCAAATTACTATTTATTCACTTTCAAGCAGTCCTGTAATAGAAATCTTCACAAGGAGTCAATTTACCAGCAATTGCGAATGAGCATGTTGCTTGATTTCCTGCAGAATCTGTAAATGTATAGGTCACTTGGGTTGTACCAACAGCAAAGTTTTGACCAGGTTGGTGAGATCTGACAACAGTGGGCTGTCCACCTGAGTTATCAACAGCAGTGGGTTCAATCCAAGTCACAGAACGAGATGGTGTTCCAAATGGCACTGAATAGCTAGATGAATCTGGACATCCACTAATTACAGGTGCAATGGTGTCAACTGCCATAACTGTAAAAATTTATATCTCAGTCCTTAATAGAATATTCTTTACTATGAGATTTTGTCTTAAAAAAATGTGGGGCCAACGACCACCACTCAGCTTATTATGTTTTTTTTTTGTCACAAACTAGTCAAGCTAAAATCTGTGCATTTTAAGAAAGCTACTGATTGGAACATTTTTCGCAACACGTACAATGTAAACACATAACTGCACAAGCAATACTATTTTTAACATATATCTTATCATCTTAAAGCAATATTGGCACATTTTTTGAAGAGCGCCCCCAATTTTCAAAATTTGATATTTTTGCACAATTACGTTGGTAATTGTCTAGGCAACTATACCTGCGAACGAGAATGCTAAAAAATGCGTATTTATCACAAAATAAGCGATTTTGTAATTAGAATTGGGATCCCAGATTGGACTTAACGGCAGAGCTGGAAATGCTACGTTTATGTCCGTCCATGATGAAATTGTGCCACCTCGAGAAAATAACCTCTAACTTGACTTGCCCGAACTATTAAAACAACTAATGGATGAGCGTAGACACGTACATGGTGCTATTTTCCGGCTATTTCATATTGGAAGGCCGTTTCCAGCAGCCGTTGAATTATTATCCAGGATCCCCGATAATAATTATTCTAGTACAAAATTCCTTCGTTTGTGACACATAGACATTTTCGAGCTTAACCATTCACATGTATAGTTTACTAGCCAGTTATCAATGCAACCGTGTAAAAATCTCCAAATTTTTCAGCTTGTTGTCTGACCATGTCACTGCATGATGACATTATACCATTACATATGAATTCACTGTACTTCTGGAAGATTTCGGAGGGAATGCAGAAAACCTCAACTGCTTGCTTATGCAACTAATGTCAATGAAAGATAACTCTGCAGCATTCAGTCAAGAAGCAAATTTGAAAAAAAAGAAAGATTGAGGTACAGAAAGCCATCATCTGTTTATCATTTTAAAACATCACAAGAGACACCACAGCTTTAGCACATTTTATGACAGAAATTGATCCTAGCTATGTATGTTTGTAATATATCAAGCAAGACCTCATTACAGAACTAAAATAATATGTAGCATAGCTTGCTTTCTTTCCAGCATTTGTATCATCCCATGCTTGCAAACCATTGTTGCAGAGAAGTTTACCATATCAAGAAGAAAAGATGCAAATTTGTGTTATATAGAAAATTTTATAACTGAAGAGATTTGATCACAGCCAGATTAGACACTGCATACATGCACAGGGTTCAGAAAGAAGTTTCTCCATCAAGAACAGCTTGCAATTATTTATGCAACAACAAACTAAGGAAGTGATAACTATTGAGCATAGAATGTTGACTACATCTCAGAGGTCAAGATATATCCATATTTGAACATAACAGAATGCATACTCAATAGGATCTTATTATTATTATAATAGCGAGGAAGCAAGCATGCTATTGACATTCTAAATTCAGAACCATTGCATAACACTTTACCCATAATTGAAAATGAGCACATGGCTTCATTTCCTGCTGTATCACGGAATGTGTAGGTAACTTGTGTTGTCCCAAAAGGAAAATTACTACCAGGCTGATGAGATCGGAAAACTGTAGGCTGTCCACCAGAGTTATCAACAGCTGTAGGCTCTGTCCAAGTCACAACCCTAGATGCTGTACCAAGTGGTACAGTGTATGTGGATGATTGTGGGCACCCACTAATCACTGGTGGTGTTGAATCAATTGCAACTACTACAAAATGATAAACAACATACAACATTAATTGAAGTGATCAGAAAATAATGCCTGTCCATTCACCACTTTTGCATTTAGCACAGAGTCATTGCATGCCATTCATAAAAGGCGAAGCTTTTGAAATGTATCCACATCAATCATAAATGGATAAAAAATAGGGACAGCAGTCCCAAATAGGTCATCCGATTATGTGGTCAAAGAATAAGAGAGTAATATAATGACCCTAAGTGACCCCACATAAAACCTTTTGTCTCGATGTATAAGCATACCAAGTATGAATTTGATCCATCACAGCACTAAAATGCTACAGTAAGTTGAAAAAGTGCCAACCAAAAAGTGTATACGTGACAAATATAATAACCCTAACCTTGACTTCCTCATCTGTTACCCCACATAAGACTCCTTTTTTTCAATATATAAGCATTCTTGATCATCATTGCACTAAGAAGTTACATTAAGTTGAAAAAGTGTCAACAAAAAGGTGTATACTAAATGTTTGACACAAACACACACACACAAATCATGCCGACATAAGGTCTTTCCGATTGCATCGAACGATCGAAAAAGCAACCATAGAAGTCTACCCAGCAATTTGGAGTATATACGCATATCTGCAACAGTAGCACTAAGCTGTAGCTAAATAGTTTTCTGGTAATTAAGCTACATACAACATCCCGATTTCAATACGTTTGACCAAACATCTGTACCAATTGAACTTCATCAACCCATGGGGCCTATAGACAGTGTCCAAAGCAGTTGGAATTATAACAGCAATGCTTGAAAGAAATTTGCTTTGCAGTCATTAATGGAACTATATATGTATATCTTTATACATGTACACACAATCAACTCATTGAATGCAATAAATGTACACAAAGACAGCAAAAGAAAGTTTTCAAAAACAAAATCTTCAACAGAAGCCAATTCTAACAGAAGCGAATGAAGAGGTATTTTCATTAACAATTTTAATGCAGAAGTCTGAACCATTTTGCCACCAAGAAGAAACCTCTTCCCTACTACTTCAAAAAGCAAGCAGTTCTAGCACTGATATATAAAAAACTTGTTTTCATAACAGAAGCAATACATATAAATAGCAAGAAGGGTTATTATACTATGCTATTGGCATTCCAAGTTCAGACATATTTCATAGCACTTTACCCATAATTGCAAAGGAGCACATTGCTTCATTTCCAGCCATATCACGGAATGTGTAGGTAACTTGTGTTGTCCCCACAGGAAAATTACTACCAGGCTGATGAGATTGGATAACTGTTGGTTGTCTACCAGAGTTATCAAAAGCTGTAGGCTCTGTCCAAGTCACAACCCTAGATGCTGTACCAAATGGTACAGTGTATGTGGCTGATTGTGGGCAACCACTTATCACTGGTGCAATGGAATCAACTTCAACCACTACAAATAACAAATACAATAAAATCATTACAAGCAACAAGCTTGCATTGGGGCTTGTATATCTTTTCTCCACTAGCTTTTGCTTTGTGCCATCTATTTCATGCATTTTACAGCTCAAATTAAGCAGGTAGAGACACAAAAGATAAAGTTAAATGAATGCTGGATTTGTACTTAGCCACAAAATGTAGTCTTCAATAGAAATTCCAATTCAATGAATGCAAAACCTCAAGAGCTACATACCATGATACCAACAGTTACCAACAAATACACAGTGAAAAAGGATATAACCATAAATTGCATTTATAAATATTCAATCTGTAGGCATATGTATGCAGCAGCAGTGCACCCAAACATCATTTACTTTTGTTTAAAAAAAAAATCCACCAGAAGCCAATTCTAACAGAAGTGAATCAACAGGTGTTTTCATTTACAAGTTTAATGCAGAAGTCAGAACATTTTGCTACAAAGAGAAAATTTCTTCCCCACTACTTCAAAATGCAAGCAGTTCTAGTACTGATATAAAACCTAGTTTTCATAACAGAAGCAACAGACCAGTTAACAGCAAAGTTTGTAAACATGTTAGGGCCTGGTATCTTGAAATAGATCGGCCTGACTGTTACACACTGGGCAATTGTATCTGTTAGAGTTTTAATACTATGGGCCATAACGATTCGCAGGCATGGATTCGCAGGCAACAAAAGAAGTGACGTAGGGTGAAACTGGTCTATACCTATTAATAGCAAGAAGTGTATACTATGCTATTGGCATTCCAAGTTCAGTTCTGCTACTGCCATAAAAACTTCTTTCCAAAACAGAAGCAATACCTATTGATAGCAAGAAGAGTATGCTATGCTATTGCCATTTGCAATTTCAAAAATATTTTACAACACTTTACCCATAATTGTAAATGAGCACATGGCTTCATTTCCTGCCATATCACGGAATGTGTAGGTAACTTGTGTTGTTCCAACAGGAAAATTACTACCAGGCTGATGAGATTGGAAAACCGTAGGCTGTCCACCAGAGTTATCAACAGCTGTAGGCTCTGTCCAAGTCACAACCCTAGATGCTGTACCAAATGGCACATTGTATGTTGTTGATTGTGGGCAACCACTTATCACCGGTGCAATGGAATCAACTTCAACCACTACAAATAACAAACACAATAAAATCATTACAAGCAACAAGCTTGTATAGCCACTCTGCACTAGCTTTTGCTTTATGTCGTCTATTTCATGCATTTTACAGCTCAAATTAAGCAGGTAGAGACACAACAGATAAAGTTAAAAGAATGCTGGTTTTGTACTTAGCCACAAAATTAAGTCTTCAATAAAAATTCAATTCAGTAAATGTAAAACTTCAACCACTGCATACCATGATACCAACAGTTACCGGCAAATACATGGAGAAAGGATATAACCATAAAATGCATTTATAAATATTCAATCTGTAGGCATATGTATGCAGCAGTAGTATTTCAAACATTACTTTTGTAAAAACCTCCACTAGAAGAAAATTCTGATGGAAGTGAATCAATAGGTGTTTTCATTTACAATTTTAATGCAGAAATCAGAAATGTTTTGCCACCAAGAGAAATTTCTTCCCCACTACTTAAAAATGCAAACAGTTCTAGCGCTGATATATAAAACCTTGTTTTCATAACAGAAGCAATACCTATTAACAGCAAGAAGGGTATATGCTATTGGCATTCCAAATTCAGACATATTTCATAGCACTTTACCCATAATTGTAAACAAGCACATTGCTTGATTTCCAGCCATATCACGGAATGTATAGGTAACTTGTGTTGTTCCAACTGGAAAATTACTACCAGGCTGATGGGATTGGATAACTGTTGGTTGTCCACCAGAGTTATCAACAGCTGTAGGCTCTGTCCATGTCACAACCCTAGATGCTGTACCAAATGGCACATTGTATGTGGCTGATTGTGGGCACCCACTTATCACTGGTGCAGTGGAATCAACTTCAACCACTACAAATAACAAACACAATCAAATCATTACAAGCAACAAGCTTGTATATCTATTCTCCACTAGCTTTTGCTTTATGCCATCTATTTCATGCATTTTACAGCCCAAATTGCAGATAGAGACACAACAGATAAAGTCAAAAGAATGCTGGATTTGTACTTAGGCCCACAAAATAAGTATCAATGAAAATTCCAATTCAATGATGCAAACCCTCAGAGCTCATACCATGATACCAACATTACCAACACTACACAGTGAAAAAAGGATCAAACCCATAAATGCTTTATAAATTTCAATCTGAGGCATATGTATGCAGCGGAGTTCTTTCAATGCAAACATCATTCCTTTTGTGAAAATACTCCACTAGAAGCTAATTCTAACAGAAGTGAATCAAGAGGTGTTTTCATTTACAATTTTAATGCAGAAGTCAGAAACATTTTGCTACCAAGAAAATGCAAGCAGTTCTAGCACTGATATATAAATCCCTTGTTTTCATAACAGAAGCAATATCTATTAATAGCAAGGGTATACTATGCTATTAGCATTCCAAGTTCAGAATATTTCATTTCACTTTACCCATAATTGCAAAGGAGCACATTGCTTCATTTCCAGCCATATCACGGAATGTGTAGGTAACTTGTGTTGTCCCAACAGGAAAATTACTACCAGACTGATGTGATTGAATAACTCTAGGCTGTCCACCAGAGTTATCGGCAGCCGTAGGCTCTGTCCAAGTCACAACCCTAGATGTTGTACCAAATGGCACATTGTATGTTGCTGATTGTGGGCAACCACTTATCACTGGTGCAGTGGAATCAACTTCAACCACTACAAATAACAAATAAAATCATTACAAGCAACAAGCTTGCATTGGGGCTTGTATATCTATTCTCCACTAGCTTTTGCTTTATGCCATCTATTTCATGCATTTTACAGCTCAAATTAAGCAGGTATAGACACAAAAGATAAAGTTAAAAGTCTTAAATAAAAATTCCAATTCAATGAATGCAAAACCTCAAGAGCAACATACCATGATACCAACAGTTACAAACAAATACACAGTGAAAAAAGGATATGACCATAAATTGCATTTATAAATATTCAATCTGTAGGCATATGTATGCAGCAGCAGTGCTTTCAAACATCATTACTTTTGTAAAAAAAACTCCACTAGAAGCCAATTCTAACAGAAGTGAATCAACAGGTGTTTACATTTATGAGTTTAATGCAGAAGTCAGAAACATTTTGCTACCAAGAGAAAATTTCTTCCCCACTACTTCAAAATGCAAGCAGTTATAGTACTGATATATAAAACCTAGTTTTCATATCAGAAGCAATACCTATTAATAGCAAGAAGGGTATACTATGCTATTGGCATTCCAAGTTCAGACATATTTCATAGCACTTTACCCATAATTGCAAAGGAGCACATTGCTTCATTTCCAGCCATATCACGGAATGTGTAGGTAACTTGTGTAGTCCCAACAGGAAAATTACTACCAGGCTGATGAGATTGGATAACTGTAGGCTGTCCACCAGAGTTATCGATAGCTGTAGGCTCTGTCCATATCACAACCCTTGATGGTGTACCAAATGGCACATTGTATGTGGCTGATTGTGGGCACCCAGTTATCACTGGTGCAGTGGAATCTACTTCAAGTACTACAAATAACAAACACAATCAAATCATTACAAGCAACAAGCTTGTATATCTATTCTCTACTAGCTTTTGCTTTATGCCATATATTTCATGCATTTTACAGCTCAAATTAAGCAGGTAGAGACACAACAGATAAAGTTAAATAATGATGGTTTTGTACTTAGCCACAAAACGAAGTCTTCAATCAAAATTCAATTCAGTGAAAGAGCTATATACCATGATACCAACAGTTACAAGCAAATACATGGTGGAAGGATAAAACCATAAATTGCATTTATATATATTTAATCTGTACGCAGCAGTAGTGCTTTCAGACATCATTACTTTTGTAAACAAAAATCCACTAGAGGCCAATTCTAACAGAAGTGACTCAAGAGGTGTTTTCATTTATAGTAGTAGAATCAACTTCAACCACTACAAATAACAAACACAATCAAATCATTACAAGCAACAAGCTTGTATATCTATTCTCCGCTAGCTTTTGCTTTATGTCATCTATTTCATGCATTTTACAGCTCAAATTAAGCAGGTAGAGACACAACAGATAAAGTTAAATAATGATGGTTTTGTACTTAGCCACAAAATCATTGTACCTATGTACCATTTAACTTGTACCTATGTACCATTTGACCTTTTACTTTAAAAAGTTCCATTTCTTGCACTTTGCAGCTCAAATAAAGCATGTAAAACACAGCAGCTCAAGTTGGAAGAATATCGCTTTGGTGATCAGCTGTACAAATTCAGTCATGACTAATAACAAATCAATCTATTCATTGAACAAACTTCACTCTATAAAAAGATAAAAACATTCCAAGTCAGGTCAGGTTTCCTTTGAGGGCCTGCTATTGGTATCCTGGTAACCAGTGCTACCTGTCCCAGGGCCGAGTCGGCGGCTAAACCGACGCCCCCATCAGGTTTCTAAGGAAATCTGATGAGGAGGGTAGCTGGTTACCCTGGTAGAATGAAAAAAGAAGATCTACCTACAAGTGCGTCAGCTCTGGAGAGCTAATGGCGGCCATCCAGCACATGCTGCCTTGCATGGTGGGCATGGTTGCCCAAAGGCTAGGCCCACCACCGAAAACTGTGGATTGGCGTCAGGAAGGGCATCCCGTCAATTATCTTTTGCTCCAATAAGTCCTCACACAGCAGTATTGCTGAGGGCGAGGTGTATCCGGCCACCCTCGTTTAACAGGGACAAAACCGGATTTAAAACTTTGGTTTAACTAACTAACTAACTAGTTATGATCTGATACATGATGAAAAGATGAGCACTATGCAATTACAAATATTAAATCTGTATGCAGTCCTAGTCTTTTCGGGATGAATTTAGTGTTCTGCCACCACATCCTTCAACATGCAGTTTATTCCGTTGAGGCTGCCAAATTCATAGGGTGGTGGCACAATATAAAATTCTTTCTGTCTTTTCGATTAGTGCTTTGTAATCAGCACATTATCACTAGAAGCCAACTCTAAAAGCGGTGAATCAGAGGTGTTTGCATTCCAACATTGATACAGAAGTCAGTAACAACATTTTCACCAAGAGAAATTTATATCCCACTATTTGACGAAAGTAGTAAGCACTAAGCAGCTCTACATATAAACTTAATTTACATAACAGGAGTAATCACTATTGACAGCAAGAAGGCTAAGGTGCTAAGCCATTCCAAATTTTAAAATATTTCAGAGCACTTTACCCATAATTGCAAATGAACATGTGGCTTCATTTCCTGCTGTATCATGGAATGTGTAGGTAACTTGTGTTGTCCCAACAGCAAAATTACTACCAGGCTGATGAGATTGAATAACTGTCGGTCGTCCACCAGAGTTATCAACAGCTGTAGGCTCTGTCCAAATCACAACTCTGAATGTTGTACCTAGTGGTACAGTGTATGTGGCTGATTGTGGACAACCACTTATCACTGGTGCAGTAGAATCAACTTCAACTACTACAAAATTAGAACCATGAACAAAATCATTAGAAACACTTTGTACCTCTATGTACCATTTGAATTTTTACCTAGAGTTTATAGAGTTCCATTTTTGCATTTTACAGCTCAAATGAAGCAGGTAAAACACAGCAGCTTAAATTAGAAGAATATTACTTTTGCAATCAGCTATACAAATTTAGTCACCACTAGTAACAAATCAATCTATTCACTGAACAAACTTCAACAACCTACACACTATAAAAAGATAAAAACAGTTGATCTAATACATGTTGAAAAGATAAGTACTTTGCATCTACAAATATTAAATCTGTATGCAGTCATAGCCCTTTCGATTAATGACAATTCTTAAGCCAATTCTTAAAGCAGTGAATCAGAGCTGTTTGCATTCTAATATTGATATAGAAGTCAGAAACAACATTTCCACCAAGAGAAATTTATTTTCCCACTTTTGAAGTAAGCAGCTCTACATATAAACTTTGTTTTCATAACAGAAGTAATCTCTATTGACAGCAAGAAGGCTAATGTGCTATGCCATTCCAAGTTTAGAAATATTTCAGAGCACTTTACCCATAATTGCAAATGAACATGTGGCTTCATTTCCTGCTGTATCACGGAATGTGTATGTAACTTGTGTTGTCCCAAGAGGAAAATTACTACCAGGCTGATGAGATTGAATAACTGTCGGTCGTCCACCAGAGTTATCAACAGCTGTAGGCTCTGTCCAAATCACAACTCTGAATGTTGTACCTAGTGGTACAGTGTATGTGGCTGATTGTGGGCAACCACTTATCACTGGTGCAGTAGAATCAACTTCAACTACTACAAAATTAGAACCAGAAACAAAATCATTAGAAGTTACAAACTTTTACCTCTATGCACCATTTGACTTTTACCTTATAAAGATCTATTTTTCTCCATTTTACAGCTCAAATGAAGCAGATAAAACAAAGCAGCATAAATTAGAATATTGCTTTTGCGATCAGCTATTCGAATTTAGTCATCACTGATAACAATTCAAATACTTCATGAACCTACATAATTTGATAGATTACTTTCAAAGATAACAATTACTAGGAAAGGAAATGCTTGGATCGCATTTACAAATATTAATCTTTAAGCAGTAGTAGCCCTTTCAACCAGCAGTACTTTAGAAAATTACTACCAAAAGTCAATTCTAACAGAAGAGTACCAAGAGGATATACATACGTCAGAAACAACATTTTGCTACCAAGGTCAAATTTATTTTCCCACTATTTGAATAAAAGTAAGCAGTTCTAACACTGCCATATAAAAGTTTATTTTCATAAAAGAAGCAACCCCTATTGACAGCATGAAGGCTACAATGCTATTGCCATTCCAAGTTCAGAAATATTTACACCACTTTACCCGTAATTGCAAATGAGCACATGGCTTCATTTCCTGCCATATCACGGAAAGTGTAGGTAACTTGTGTTGTCCCCACAGGAAAATTACTACCAGGCTGGTGAGACTGAATAACTGTGGGTTGTCCACCAGAGTTATCAACAGCTGTGGGCTCTGTCCAAGTCACAATGCTAGATGTTGTACCAAGTGGAACAGTGTATGTATCTGATTGAGGACAGCCACTTATCACTGGTGCAGTAGAATCAACCTCCATGACTACAATGCATATAGATTTAACAGTATCAATCTTGATGGAAATGCATATTAACCAATTCTTTCCTCACATTGCCATCACTGTAAACAATTCTTTCATGCATCATGCAGCTCAGAAAAAAAACATCTATTCCTGCAGGGCTTTGGGGACTTAATTGCATCCAATTCTGCTAAAACAGGGGCTTTTATAACCTGGATTGTGAAAACCATAGATGGCTTTTGTAGTCCTGCAAATTTTGATGTTTTAGATACAAAACAAATCTGTTACAAATATAAGATGCATTCACTTGCCCAATATCCATAAGCATTCACAAGATTTCACTCAGATAGTTGTTCAAAACATCCAAATTAGAATCCATTATGAATTAGCACTTTTATGTTACAATCAGCACAAAATGATCACTGACCAAAATTCTCTACTAAATATTAAGAAATTAAGATACCCCATACTACTATCTATTGCAAGCAGGCCCCTTTTTTATTCCAATATGATACACCAGCACTCTATACTATTCAGAATTTCACAGGATAATGCAGCCAAGGATAACAAATGCTCTTCCTTTGGAAGATAACAGGAAGAAATGCTATTCGATTAGAAATTTTACAAACAATGAGAATTCCATGCAGTTTGTTTTAAACTAAGAAAGCCATATCATTCTGTCAGAAGGAGAAAACTGTAATCCTTTTATGTTACAATCCAATCAGCAAAAGGTGATCAATGACCAAAATTCTTTACCAAAAATTCAGTGGTTACAAAATAATATGCATGAAATGAAATATCCCATACTACTGGATCTATTCCAAGCAGATCCCTTTTTGATTCCAGTATGATACAGCAACACTCTGTACTATTCAGAATTTCACAGGATAATGCAGTCTTGCAGCCAAGCATAAGAAATGCATTTTGGAAGATAACAGGAAGAAATGCTACTTGATTAGAAATTTTACAAACCAATGAGAATTCCGTGCAGGTTGTTTTAAACTAAGAAAGCCATAACATCTGCCAGAAGGAGGAACTGTAATCCCATATATGTTAATATATAAGCAGTTGGTAATGCTTACTAACAAAAAAGGTCATGCAAAACAATGTATGAAGAAAATACAACTGACTACTAATCATTTGCATGGTAAATTAAGAAGTCGTCTTTTTACCTAAAATTGCAAATGAACACATGGCTTCATTTCCTGCCATATCACGGAATGTGTAGGTAACTTGTGTTGTCCCAACAGGAAAATTACTACCAGGCTGATGGGATTTGGTAACTGTAGGCTGTCCACCAGAGTTATCAACAGCAGTGGGTTCTGTCCAAACAACAACCCTAGATGCTGTACCAAGTGGTACAGTGTATGTGGATGATTGCGGACAGCCGCTTACCACCGGTGCAGCAGAATCAACCTCAACAACTATTAATATAAAACACAATCAACATCAAGCAGAGGAAACAAACTTTTAGGTCCATTCTCTACTAGACATTTGCTTTGAATAGATCAATATTAAGTAAAATATTTAGCAGATATATGAAGAGATTGTAGTCAATTAGCGAAGCACAAACAATCTATAATAGGACCAACTTGGTGAACATGAGCCATCTGCAACCACACACAAATCAAAGAAGATATATAGTCATAAAAAAAGTGGAAATGTACAGACTTGTAGTAGGAGGTACTTGGCAATATTTTGTATTATCATGCAAAGTAGCAATTTCATATTAAGTAGCACTTTCACATTTCAATGATGCAGAATCACCCACAGAAACCACAAGACAACAACACAAATCAAAGGAGATCTTAGAACTTAAGTGCATTTAATACAAAATATAAAAGTGGCACTTTATCTCTGATTAGTTAAAACTACAGGAGACTCATGCAAACAGCTTAAGTAACATATTTAAAGGCTTGAAGTCTAGAAGAAAAGAAAACTAGTTTCATATTTTGCCATTGTTAGTCTAGAAATATTTATTTCATAAAGATTTTACCCATAATTGAAAATGAGCACATAGCTTCATTTCCTGCTGCATCACGGAATGTGTAGGTAACTTGTGTTGTGCCAACAGGAAACAAATCACCAGGTTGGTGAGATGTGATAACTGTAGGTTGTATACCAGAATTATCAATAGCTGTAGGCTCTGTCCAAGTCACTGCTCTAGATGCTGTCCCTAGTGGTACATTGTATGTGGATGATTGTGGACAACCACTGATTACTGGTGCAGTGGAATCAACTTTAACAACTACAATTAGAAAAACAATTTGTTATGTCAGTGTCTAGATAATTGGCTTCAAATCAGCTCAGTCCATGCATTTCGCAGCTGAAATAAAGGCACCAGCAAAGCAGACAATAAAGATTCCTTTGTAGTCAGGTGAAGCACATGGTAAAAAAATCTATAAAATAAGCAAGCAGTGGAATCAACTTCAATAACTACAAAAGAAAACCAATTTGATACGTCAGTTTAAGATCAAAATTTCCATTCCAACTTTGGAAAATTGGGTTCAAAAAGTTCAGTTCATGCATTTTGCAGCTGAAATAAAGAGAGTAGCAGCAATGCAGGCAATTAAAGATGCCTTTGCAGTCACCTGAAGCACATGATAACAATCTATAAAGGATAGATCAAATGAAAAACCTACTTAGAAGATATATTTAAAAAAAAATACAAATGTGTTCACAAACATGTTACGTCTACGGAAAATGCACTTCACAAGTTTTAAGTTTTGAAAGATGTATGCAAAGATACCTCTACAAAATAACACCCATTCATTAAAGCCAGGGTTGTAGCTAGCACATTTTTAGTGGTGGGTGTTATTTGACATATTTTATAATGTTATGCCTAAAATTGTCTAAATTTGCATAAAATGATTAAAATTTTCAATTTTTTGCTCTTTGAGTGGTGGGCTCTAGAGTTAAAATTGGTGTTTAGTAGTGGGCTCTGAAGCTGAGTGGTGGGCTCTGCCGCCCACCACCGCCCACTGTAGCTACATCCCTGATTAAAGCATATAGAACACACAAAATGAAAGGTTTAAACAAACTTCTAACAATTCAAACACCATTTAACTATCTACAAGAACTCCACAGTTTCTACATTGTATACCAACAGAAGCATATTTCTTTCCTGAGCCGATTCTGCTCCAACTAAGCCGATAATGAAAACCAGTGCTAAACAAAAATTGCACACAAAAGCATACAAAATTGCTAACAAACAACAACTACAGAAATGTTTCGAGCATGACCGCATTACCCATGATTGCAAATGAGCATGAGGCTTCATTTCCCACTGTGTCACGGAATGTGTATGTAACTTGCGTTGTCCCAACAAGAAAGGTGTCACCAGGCTGATGGGATTTGATAACTACAGGCTGACCACCAGAGTTATCAACAGCTGTAGGCTCTGTCCAAGTCACAACTCTAGATGTTGTACCAAGTGGTACAGTGTATGTGGCTGATTGTGGACAATTGGAGATTGCTGGTGCCAAAGAATCAATCTCAACAACTATAGAGACAATGAAAATAAATGAATGGTTTCAATCTGAGAGCAATATACATTTATTTTAATCCACTCCTTTGCCTTTACTTGTAACAGACCATTTCATGCATTTTCCAACCCAAATAAAGCAGACAGAATCATAACAGAAGAGAGAAGATTTCATCTATGGCAATTAATAAGCAGTCCTAATCTATATACAAGCAAATCTTCACAATTATCTATAAAATGATATGTATTCACAACACATATACTGCGCTAGTTTCCAGAGGTGTCAATGTGAACATCACACATGCTAGCACTTCATTTAATAACAAAATGTGCATATAACAGCTGTACAACCTAAAACTACATCTATTTCCATCAAACTGTTAAATAAAACCAGCACGGCAATTTGACAGCAAGAAAATCAACCACCTGATACATGCTGTTCTCCATTAATATGCTTTTTGTAATTAAACAATACAGAAATACTGAAAAATACTGCATGCAGGGCACAAATGCTCATATCCCAAACTATTCAAAACCATAGCTGTCCTATAAAGTGATTTCATGCATTTTAAATGCATGAAATCACATAAGACTTGTAGAATGATGAAGACAACTTGTACATTAATAAAACTTTCAATGTACAAGTCAGCCTCATCATTGTGCCAATGATAGAGCCCTTTTGCCACATCTAGATAAGAAATAAAATCTTGCAGTATGGAAGTATTGAAAACTTTATGCAAACAAAATATGAGAATTTGACAACAAAAAATTAAAGCGACAATGGCACATTTTCAGAAAATATGAAATTTCTTCAATTTGCTCGCAAATGATAGTCTAGGCTATTGGAAGAATAGAGATATATTTTAAACATAAAAAATAACATACCCAAAAGCAGAGAGGGACATTAATAAGAGGCTAATGACATCCAGGTAATTTGAAGGCTAACTTTTAAGTTTGTCGTAACTTTAATCAACAAATGTGTCTGTTACATGAATATCATAGACTCGCACTCATTGATATTAAAACCACAAACGTCACAGACCGGTCAACAAGGTGCATGCCGTGAGAATCAACTCTGGCGTGTTCCTTTCTTGTGGTACACGCCATTTCCGTGTCCTCTGCTGAATTAATTGTCTCTGGCGACATTAATTATAAAATCGTTCTGTTTACCCATAAGCGCACTGATTTGGGCTTAATCATTTTAGGAGAAGGCTAATGTATAAAAAAAAGCTTTATAACCATGCAAAAATATCAATTTTGAAAATTCTAGAGGGCGCACTATTTTTCAAATGTGCCAGTGTCTCTTTAATAATCTTTTGTCATTGCCAGGTTCAGAAATATTTCGTAGAATTTTATCAATGATAGTAAATGAGCAAATATCTTCATTGCAAGCTTGATCACAAAATATTTTGTATTTCACTTAGCGGAAATGCGTCCCCAGATGAATGACACTTAGCAACTGTGGGTTGACCACCAGGATTATCAATGGCCACAGGCTGTGTCTAAACCACTACCATTGATGATGTTCTGAGTGGTACTTTGTGTTTGATTGGAGGAACCACTTAACACTGGTAGGGTAGTATAAAATTCAACCACTACAATACCAAAATGAATTTAACATGAGATCTGCAGATACCTAGTATCACCTGACCACTTGACCTGAGATGACCTTTGACAGTGGAATGTGACCTTTGACCTTAATAACAGGTTCCTTTATTGCATCTATGACCCAAGCTTGGTGGCAGTTGGATTTATAAAGTTTTTGACTGGCACAATAACTTTCTCATAACTTTAACATCCAGACACAGAGGCAGACAGGCAGGTAGAATCAGAGAGAATTGCAGACAGAAGGAGTGAATTGCTAGTGTCTGCATGAACATTCACTTTGTCAATACAACAGAGCGGGTGACTGCTTAGTGTCTTCAGGCCAACACTCATTCAGGCAACACAGAAACTACTGTAAGTGTAAGTTCAAAGGGAAAATAACATACTCAGTGCTTGTTTATTTTTCTCTTAGAGCAGATAGCTAGGAACTTTCAGCTTTAATTATGTCTATATATGACTGCAGGCTAAGAATGTACAAGTCACCAGTAACATTTAAAACTCTGCTAGGAAAAATAGAAAGACAACTTATCTCAAGCAGACGATAGTTCAATCTTGAAGGTTACACCAAATCCCATTGGTTTTGTGCATATTATTCAATAACCGTGCAGGTATTTAGTGCAAGGAATAGCAATATACTGAAGTGATCTACTGTCACATCACAACAATTTCTATGCTATTAAAAATAGAAGTACTGCTATCAATATTCATATGGTCAACACAACTTTTCTAGGGCAGGCACAAGGAATATCAGATGGAAATACTAAACAAAAACCCATTTTGCTCAAAATAGGTATTTATTTAGTAAATGTATCACTTCATTTAACATCAGAAGGACAGCAACAAAAGCTATCAGAAAGTCAACAAATGCAACTGCATTCATGCAAAAGCAAACTAATGTCAACAACCAAAACTAAAGCCAAATTACCAGTGATCGAAAATAGACAGGCATCTTCATTCCCTGCTTGGTCACTGAATGTGTAAGTGACTTGAGTGATGCCAACTGGGAAGCTATCACCAGGCTGGTGGGATTGGGTGACTGTAGGTGTCACACCAGAGTCATCTGTAGCTGTGGGTTCTGTCCATGAGACAATCCGAGATGTTGTCCCCTGTGGTACAGTATATTCAGCTGATTGTGGACAACCATTTATGACTGGAGGAGCCGTATCAACTTGGGCCACGACTGAACAATAAACAAATAATAATATCACTTGGATTTTTGGTTTATATTCAAGCAGCATTTTTTTTATGTCAAGATTGTAATGTATGCTCAATTTACTAGAAGATTGTTCTCTTTCTTTTGCTAGATGAAAGGAAAAAAATCCTAAATTTAACTTTGAATAAGACTGCGAACACATACAGCACCTCATCATAGCGAGTCATTTAATGGAAGTAATTAATAACTGATCAGGGTAAATATATTGATAGGTAGATCCTAATCAAAGTATCTACAAACTAGCAAAGACTACTATTTAGTACAAAGAGTGGACTTTTACCAGTAACAGTAAATGAACAGGTAGCCTCATTGCCCGCTTCATCCATGAAGATGTAGAAGACTTGGGTAACACCAACATGAAAACTATGTCCTGAATCATGGGATCTAAAGCCTATGGGCGGCATGCCACTGTTATCAGTGGCCATGGGTTCTGTCCAGGTAACCACTTGCGATACGGTTCCAAGTGGCACTTCATGAACGGATGAGTCGGGACAAAAAGTGACCACAGGTGGGGTTGTATCAACAGCTGTGACTGAATTAAAGGAAGAAAATGCAATGTTAATTTGATTCAGACAATCATGAAGGCACTCTAAGACACCTTATCATTCACAAGTTGGCATTTTTAGGTTTTAAAATCAATCCACACTAATCTTCATTCAAACAATATGACATCATGATTAACCATGTCTTTCTTTTCAAAATTTTGCACTAATACATCCTGCTAATTTATCTGTTTTAATTAATGTATATGTTCCTTAAATTTTTAGACAGGAAATTTCAAACTTTATAGAATCTAGGATTTGTATGTCATTTAATAAAACTATCCAAATCGTACACATATAATTTAACACTTGAACAAAAGGAAGTACAACATACCCATAATAATAAAAGTGCATGTATTTGAATTCCCAGATTGGTCAGTAAATATATATGACACTTCAGTTAAACCAATGGGAAAGCTATCTCCAGGCTGGTGAGATTTGGTGACTGCAGCTTGCTGTCCAGAGTCATCAGTTGCTGTAGGCTCTGTCCATGTTGCCACTTGAGATGTTGTACCCAGTGGAACTGTGTAATCGGCTGACTGAGGACAGTCACTTATCACCGGTCCCGTGGAATCAAGTTCAGTGACTGAACAAGACAAAAACGTTTGGTATCAGTAAAGCACCAATATTGCTTTGCATCTACTGCTAGGTTTTCATCAAACTTTACAGAACTTTTGAAATACACCATGCATTTCAGAGCAACACGAATTGTCAAGAAACAAAGCAAACGGTTTATATTAAGCCAATTTATGAGGACAGATATTTTCATCTACCAGTGCCATCAGGCTAAAGGCTAAAACAGAACAATTCCTTTAATGCAGAGTTGGCAAGCTTGTGAAAAGAATACTCCTTGGTTACAAACAGCAGTAAGTCATGAACCAAGAAATAGCCATGCTAACTTCTTTGTCAAACAATTCTAATATTTTAAGATTGTTGAAGTCATTTGGAAAAACATGCTTCATTCAATTACATAGCCAGAGAATTGCAGAGCATATTTTCATTCAATTACATAGCTAGAGAATTGTAGAGCATATTGGTCACAAAAGTGTTGAGCAAAGCATTTTGCATGCAACGGTAAAATATATTACCCGTAATTGTGAATAAACACATGGCATCGTTTCCAGCTTGGTCCATGAAAGAATATGTAACTTGTGTTGTTCCTACATTGAAGGTATCACCAGGCTGATGTGACTGAGTGACTGTAGGTGCTATGCCAGAGTTATCAGTAGCTGTAGGTTCTGTCCATGTGATTGATCTACTTGATGTCCCCAATGGCACAGTGTGTGTGACTGAATCAGGGCAGCCACTAGTCACTGGTGCAGTGGAATCAAGTTCAGTGACTGAACAAGACAAAAATATTTAGTAACAATTGTCTTAAATACACTGACAAATTTCTGAAATTAATTTAAGGCCTAAAGAAGTTTGGTTGGCATAACAGGCTAACAGGCTAAAACAGAAGCAACTAATTTTTTCTTTTTTTTTTTTTTCCCAATCCAAAACAAAATCTGTACAACAAAAACTAGCATTTCTATTCTAAGGCACAAAATCTGTATACATTAAATTTAAGTCAAGAGGACATTGGAACAGACTGCTCACAATTCATCACAAATTGATGAAAGAAATTCAACGTACCCATAATAACAAAAGTACAAGTATTGGAATTCCCAGACTGGTCAGTAAATATATAGGACACTTCAGTTAAACCAATGGGAAAGCTATCTCCAGGCTGGTGAGATTTAGTGACTGCAGCTAGCTGTCCAGAGTCATCAGTTGCTGTAGGCTCTGTCCATGTTACCACTCGAGATGTTGTTCCCAGTGGAACTGTGTAATCGGCTGACTGAGGACAGTCACTTATCACCGGTCCCGTGGAATCAAGTTCAGTGACTGAACAAGACAAAAATAGTTAGTATCAATAAAGCACCAATATTGCTTTGCTCTACTGCAAGGTTTTCATCAAACTTTACAGAACTTTTGAAATACACCATGCATTTCAGAGCAACACCAATTGTCAAGAAACAAAGCAAATGGTCTATATAAAGCCAATTTATGAGGAAACACATTTCCATCGACCAGTGTCATCAGTAAAAGCTAAAACAGTAACATTTCTTAATGAAGAGTTTGTAAGCTTGAGAAAATACCACTTGGTTACAAACAGCAGCAAGTCATGAACCAAGAAAATGGAAAAGCACATCACAAATAGTCCTGCTAACTTCTTTGTCAAACAATTCTAATTGCATAATGACAAATAATTTGAAGAATATTGAAGTTACCTGGAAAAACATGCTTCATTCAATTACATAGCCAGAGAATTGCAGAGCATATTTTCATTCAATTACATAGCTAGAGAATTGTAGAGCATATTGGTCACAAAAGTGTTGAGCAAAGCATTTTGCATGCAACGGTAAAATATATTACCCGTAATTGTGAATAAACACATGGCATCGTTTCCAGCTTGGTCCATGAAAGAATATGTAACTTGTGTTGTTCCTACATTGAAGGTATCACCAGGCTGATGTGACTGAGTGACTGTAGGTGCTATGCCAGAGTTATCAGTAGCTGTAGGTTCTGTCCATGTGATTGATCTACTTGATGTCCCCAATGGCACAGTGTGTGTGACTGAATCAGGGCAGCCACTAGTCACTGGTGCAGTGGAATCAAGTTCAGTGACTGAACAAGACAAAAATATTTAGTAACAATTGTCTTAAATACACTGACAAATTTCTGAAATTAATTTAAGGCCTAAAGAAGTTTGGTTGGCATAACAGGCTAACAGGCTAAAACAGAAGCAACTATTTTTTCCCAATCCAAAACAAAATCTGTACAACAAAAACTAGCATTTCTATTCTAAGGCACAAAATCTGTATACATTAAATTTAAGTCAAGAGGACATTGGAACAGACTGCTCACAATTCATCACAAATTGATGAAAGAAATTCAACGTACCCATAATAACAAAAGTACAAGTATTGGAATTCCCAGACTGGTCAGTAAATATATAGGACACTTCAGTTAAACCAATGGGAAAGCTATCTCCAGGCTGGTGAGATTTAGTGACTGCAGCTAGCTGTCCAGAGTCATCAGTTGCTGTAGGCTCTGTCCATGTTACCACTCGAGATGTTGTTCCCAGTGGAACTGTGTAATCGGCTGACTGAGGACAGTCACTTATCACTGGTCCAGTGGAATCAAGTTCAGTGACTGAACAAGACAAAAATAGTTAGTATCAATAAAGCACCAATATTGCTTTGCTCTACTGCAAGGTTTTCATCAAACTTTACAGAACTTTTGAATACACCATGCATTTCAGAGCAACACCAATTGTCAAGAAACAAAGCAAATGGTCTATATAAAGCCAATTTATGAGGAAACACATTTCCATCGACCAGTGTCATCAGTAAAAGCTAAAACAGTAACATTTCTTAATGAAGAGTTTGTAAGCTTGAGAAAATACCACTTGGTTACAAACAGCAGCAAGTCATGAACCAAGAAAATGGAAAAGCACATCACAAATAGTCCTGCTAACTTCTTTGTCAAACAATTCTAATTGCATAATGACAAATAATTTGAA
The DNA here is from genome assembly GCA_023653785.1 of Ophioderma brevispina. Classification (NCBI taxonomy): domain Eukaryota; kingdom Metazoa; phylum Echinodermata; class Ophiuroidea; order Amphilepidida; family Ophiodermatidae; genus Ophioderma; species Ophioderma brevispina. The sequence goes on along the minus strand of JAMKCH010014897.1, from coordinate 74,995 downwards.
GAATATTGAAGTTACCTGGAAAAACATGCTTCATTCAATTACATAGCTAGAGAATTGTAGAGCATATTGGTCACAAAAGTGTTGAGCAAAGCATTTTGCATGCAACGGTAAAATATATTACCCGTAATTGTGAATAAACACATGGCATCGTTTCCAGCTTGGTCCATGAAAGAATATGTAACTTGTGTTGTTCCTACATTGAAGGTATCACCAGGCTGATGTGACTGAGTGACTGTAGGTGCTATGCCAGAGTTATCAGTAGCTGTAGGTTCTGTCCATGTGATTGATCTACTTGATGTCCCCAATGGCACAGTGTGTGTGACTGAATCAGGGCAGCCACTAGTCACTGGTGCAGTGGAATCAAGTTCAGTGACTGAACAAGACAAAAATATTTAGTAACAATTGTCTTAAATACACTGACAAATTTCTGAAATTAATTTAAGGCCTAAAGAAGTTTGGTTGGCATAACAGGCTAACAGGCTAAAACAGAAGCAACTATTTTTTCCCAATCCAAAACAAAATCTGTACAACAAAAACTAGCATTTCTATTCTAAGGCACAAAATCTGTATACATTAAATTTAAGTCAAGAGGACATTGGAACAGACTGCTCACAATTCATCACAAATTGATGAAAGAAATTCAACGTACCCATAATAACAAAAGTACAAGTATTGGAATTCCCAGACTGGTCAGTAAATATATAGGACACTTCAGTTAAACCAATGGGAAAACTATCTCCAGGCTGGTGAGATTTAGTGACTGCAGCTAGCTGTCCAGAGTCATCAGTTGCTGTAGGCTCTGTCCATGTTACCACTCGAGATGTTGTTCCCAGTGGAACTGTGTAATCGGCTGACTGAGGACAGTCACTTATCACTGGTCCAGTGGAATCAAGTTCAGTGACTGAACAAGACAAAAATAGTTAGTATCAATAAAGCACCAATATTGCTTTGCTCTACTGCAAGGTTTTCATCAAACTTTACAGAACTTTTGAAATACACCATGCATTTCAGAGCAACACCAATTGTCAAGAAACAAAGCAAATGGTCTATATAAAGCCAATTTATGAGGAAACACATTTCCATCGACCAGTGTCATCAGTAAAAGCTAAAACAGTAACATTTCTTAATGAAGAGTTTGTAAGCTTGAGAAAATACCACTTGGTTACAAACAGCAGCAAGTCATGAACCAAGAAAATGGAAAAGCACATCACAAATAGTCCTGCTAACTTCTTTGTCAAACAATTCTAATTGCATAATGACAAATAATTTGAAGAATATTGAAGTTACCTGGAAAAACATGCTTCAATTACATAGCTAGAGAATTGCAGAGAATATTGCTACACAATAATTATTGAGCAAAATATATCCTTTTGCATGCAAGGTAAAAATATATTACCCATAATTGTAAATAAACAAATGGCATCGTTTCCAGCTTGGTCCATGAAAGAATATGTAACTTGTGTTGTTCCTACAGTGAAGGTATCACCGGGCTGATGGGATTGGGTGACTGTAGGGGTCATGCCAGAGTTATCAGTAGCTGTAGGTTCTGTCCATGTGACTGATCTACTTGATGTCCCCAATGGCACCGTGTGTGTGACTGAATCAGGGCAACCACTAATCACTGGTGCAGTGGAATCAGTAACTTCAGTAACTGTTATTAAATGCAAGCAATGCACATGTTACCGCCCTTGTACTGCCATGAATATCATGATCTGGCAAATCATATCTGTCATCAAAGTTGTCAACTTTACCTCCTAAAGATTTACAAAATCCTTCAACCTTTTTAGCAGAACATTGTGGCACAATTATACATTTAAATACTCCAAATGATATCTGCAAGTCCTTAAAAATTGTTTGGTGTAACAGGCTAAAATTGATAGGGTTGCTAGGTTATTTTGAGGTTTTGTATCAAGACTCAAGACAAAGTTTACCTAGAATATGATTTAAATTAATTAAAAATCCCTACATTTTTGAAGTAACAAAATTAAAAACAAAAGTATTGCCAGAAAATAAAGAATTGGACAGATTTTATTGTGGAGAAAACGTCTGAGTAGTCTGCATTTTTAAAGGCTCAGTCAAGTTAACCAAACCACACTTTTTAACACTTACTGTGCTCAAGTGATCGAGATCTCGATCAAAACATGTGGCAGGTATTATAAAATGCTGCCTTTGTGTACATAAGAGGTGTTAAAGGCCTAATGGATTTTACAGGAAACTCATCAAAACATTAAAATCACAGTTATATTTGGTGACTCTTTTAAATAATTATCTTTGCCACAATCCATGAAAATAGTACCGTATGATTTTATTTTGCATTTATGATTCAACTTTCCCATGACCGATAAAAACTATTTTGACTACTACAAAACTATTCCTCTATAGGCTCCTAGCATTACTGGGAATACATTTGTCTTTAACAAAAGATACACAACGAGATATCAAAGGTGACTGTAACCCTGTTTAATAAATTCCAAAGTTACGCTGAATATTATTTGTGGTTTAAATGCAATGATCATTTCAATATAGCACACTAGCCGGTTGAAAAGTGTGTATATGAGCAAACACAAAGTAGTTTGGTCAACCACATAATACAGGCTTTACAGATTTTTTTCAAGATCTCATGCTGCACCTTTGAGGATATTTATGAAAACTACAAATAGATACACTATCATATTGTGCACTTGGATGGACATCTAATGAAGATCTCACAACAAAAAACAATCTAAACAATGAAATGACACCAGAACGGACATCCAAAACATACAACAAACCCACTATTTCTTAAGGTATTCAAGAAGTTGCATTTTTCTTCTTTAGCAATGTAATTATTGAAAACTGTATCTTTAAATGAACAAAAAATAATAATTTTTCAGAACAAGTTACTGGTACAAGTGGAATATTTTTCCATAGCTGTAAATAACAAGTGACTTCAATCCCTGATTGGTCAGTGAATCTATATGTGACCTGCATATGTAGTTCCTACAGGAAAGCTACCTCAAGGCAGATTGCACATAATAACTGTAGGTTGACTGCTGGAGTTATCAATAGCTGTTGGCGCTATCCATTCAATAGCTCTAGAACTTGTCTTAAGGGGTATTGTATAATGTGTAGATGACTGAGGACAGTCAGTAATTTCTGGAGCACTTCAGTAACTAATACAAAACACAGACAAACAGCCTGGTAGAGAGTTATGTACTGCTAAAAATTCCATCAACAAATTGGAAAACTTAGAAAAAAATGCAATTTCATCTTTTCATTTCACCTGTTATACAAAATCTGCAAATTACTGTAAGCTCATAACACTTGGACGACATGTATTTGAGTCAGCATTTAAACATACATTGCCAGGATGTAAAAAAGCACAAGATTTGAAGATGCAGATATTGCTTTCTCAAGGACTTCATAGTCACAAACAAAAACAGCATAAAATATTTTAGCGATTGCATGTCAGCATTAAGAAATACTACTTTGCAGCATCCCAAGATCATATTACAGATAAAAATAAATAAAGTTTCAAATGAACTTATGCTATCTACAACAAATTGTGTCATAAATTCAAAATAAAGGCCCTCAAATGTAAAGTGAAAGCACCAAAATGATATGCATTAACCCTTTTTTGGAAGTTGCAGAGATTCAAAGAATATGAAATCATTCAGACCAGAATATCTTAAGAGTTTGAAAACATAGACAATTTTGAAGACTTCACTTGCCAGAATAGATAACAGCTTAGAAAAACAAGTTTGCAGAAATACACGATCCATAGAAATGGAAAGTGAAAGCACCAAAATGATATGGATTAACCTTTTTTGGAAGTTGCAGAGATTCAAAGAATATGAAATCATTCAGACCAGAATATCTTAAGAGTTGAAAACATAGAAAATTTTAAAGACTTCACTTGCCAGAATAGATAACAGCTTAGAAAAACAGGTTTGCAGAAATACAAGATCAATAGAAACAGTTTCTCTTGGTTTGCTTTTACTGCTGAAAGGGAAAAGAAATAGAGATCAAATCAACCTCTTTTCTGCATGCTATTTGCCAGTTCCTCTACTTGAGCAAAAAATGGTGGCAGCATTATAATTTTAAGGATTTTACCCATGACTGCAAATGAGCAAGAGTCTTCATTCCCTGATTGGTCAGTAAATGTGTATGTAACTTGAGTGACTCCTACAGGGAAGCTTTCACCAGGCTGATGAGATTGGGTGACTGTAGGTATTGTGCCAGAGTTATCAATAGCAGTAGGCTCTGTCCACGTCACAACCCTTGATGGTGTTCCCTGTGGTACAGTGTATGTGGCTGATTGAGGGCAGCCACTTATCACTGGTGCTGTGGTATCGGCCTGTACAACAACTGATTACAAAATACCAAAAGGTGCACTTTTTGATAGCTAATATTGACATTACTGCTGTCTATCACATGGCTGAGTTCAGTGGTTATCCATGCACTTGCAGTGCAAATTAGTCATGCACAGCACCTTCCACCTAAATGTCTGTCCAATTATGAGAATAATTAACACAGCTTGCAATTATTTGATATTGTTAAATATGTGAATGTTCAAATTTATATCTCAATATGTCAATAACTTTGGTCTTACTTCATTCATAAATGCTGTAACAAATAGCAGAAATTAAGATGTATAAAATACTAAATATTCAATAACTATATTAAGAATGTCAATTTAAAGCTTGTACTTCCTAAATGCACACATCTTAACAATATCTTTATTTCCTTAAATTTGTCTTAAAGATTAAGAAAAACAAAGTCACCCAAGCTGGACTCTACATGCTTAGAAAAGGTAAGGTTTAATGGACATTCTATGATAAATCCATGTTGATTGTCCTGTAGCAGGTTTTGGCATACTGAGAGCAGGGTTCAAGTTGAGCAAGTCCAAAAGTTTAGTTGAAGAAAATTCATTTCAGCAAGATATATTTTATGCAGCACTCCCAAGATCTTGGTAGCTTTACATCTATGCAGAGTGCAGTATGAAGGGAAGAAGCCACTAATACTAAATGTATAGATTATAAATATTAACATCCACAACTTGGAAGTAGCAGTATGGTATGGTTAAAGCAGTCACTGAGGAGTACCCTCATATTTCAAAGATCCAGTTGAAGGAAAGTCATTTCTGCAAGATATCTATCTTCTGAACAGCATTTATAAAATGTTTTCATGTCAAATTCTGCAACAAGTGATCCCAGCAGCAGCAAAAGTTTCATCGTGCAGTACAAGGAGAAGGAAAGAGAATTTATTATTTGAGAATAGTAATATCCAGAATTTCATACAAATTGTGTTGTACAAAATTTATCCTTAACTGAAAAGAGATCCCAGCTACTTGGTTTTATTGATTTAAGAAATAGTATCCAGAACTAGAAAATGCAGCAGAAGTACTATAGCAAGTTTCTCAAATAAAGTTATTACCAATGACAGCAAATGAACAAGTGGCTTCATTTCCAGCTTGATCACTAAATATATATGTGACTTGTGTTGTCCCTACTGGGAAACTTGCTCCAGGTTGATGAGATGCCGCAACAGTTGGCTGCACACCACTGTCATCAGTGGCTGTAGGTTCTGTCCATGTTACTACTCTAGACGATGTCCCAAGTGACACGGTGTATGTGGCAGACGGAGGACAATCACTTATTACTGGAGCAGAGGAGTCCACTGCATTGACTGTATGCAAATTTTAGCACACAGGTTTGTCACATATTTAGTTTTTGGCAAAGTGCGTAAACGAAATCAGCAAGAACCATGCAGAGAAATATTCAATGAGCAGGAAGAGCAAGGTTGTATATTTTGCTCACATGCTTTGTAAGTAGTTCCAAAAAAGATTGACAAGAATAACAAATTTTCTACTCTAAGGCATCAGCACCATTACAAAATCTAACAGAATAGGTTAGATGAAAACTTAAAGGTGCAACGAGAGATTTTAAGTCATTCATATATTCTGTGTTATGTAGTGATTTTTAAATATTAAAATATAGATTAGACACTCAATGAATCCCTACCTTTTATTTGGTTACAGAAATAACTTAAAATGAAAACAAAAGGTGATTTATATATGCCTATATTTCAATAGAAAACATAGGCTGAATTTCATATTTGCTCCTATACGAAATTAGAAATTTTCACAATTTTTGTAACAAAGAAACAGTTCTCAGCTTAATCCTTACAGATAGGGATATTTTTGATATAAAGCTTTACACCAGTGTCAAAATCAGAATTTTCACATTTTTTCGGGACACCTGTTATTTGAAATCTCTCGTCGCACTTTTAAGAGGCCCTTTGCAACCAACTTGTAAATAACCTACTACAAGCTTGGAAATCATCAAATGGCAGAAATACCAATTATGAAAGAGCAATTTTTCTGTAAACTATCACCTATAAAAGTTTATAGATAAAAATGTAAAAGTATATTTGCATGATTTTGTATATCATGTGCACAAGAATACAAGAAATTCCCATGTCAATTGAAAAAAACCACTGCTTCCATTTGACACAAAGTGCAGCCGAAGAGTTTCATTTCATAATATATGCCATTTGCAGAAAGCAGCAAAAGAAATCTTGTTGGTTGCAGTAATTGAAAAAGGGAAAGTCAAAGAGTCCATTTTGCAAGAAGCTTACGCCAGATCCATAGTTGAATAATTCGCTGATGATTTCAGGCTAAGAGCCATTTGAAGCCAATAAATGCTGATAACAGATGGAATTACCTATTATGGAAAAAGAACAGGTGGCTTCATTCCCAGCTTGGTCACTAAATATATATGTGACTTGTGTTGTTCCAACTGGGAAACTTGCTCCTGGTTGATGAGACATAGTCACAGCGGGTTGTATGCCACTGTTATCAGTAGCTGTTGGTTCTGTCCATGTAACTACTCTAGATGATGTTCCCAGTGGTATAGTGTATGTGGTAGATTGGGGGCAACCACTTATCACTGGTACACTGGTATCTACGGCAGTCACTGTTGATGATTATATATATAAATAATACATCTTAGATATTACGTTAGTTGTTGCTTCTTTGTCAATGAGACACTGTATAAAGTGGTAAAATATTGTGGCTATTAGAAGTATGCATTTTAATATTGGGCTGATTTAAGTAGTTTGAAATCCAGCTTTGTAACCAAAGACATTAAAGTGACAGGAGGAGATTTTTTTAAGATACGAATTTCTCTCAAATTGCACACGATCGATTGTAGATCACCTACCAAGAACGTTCCGAAGGTTTATTGGACAAACAAGTACAAAAGAAAACAGCAAACCTTGTTTTGAACTTGCCTGACTATCGTAATTGTCCCCATAGAACACCGTGCTTTGACTTTCTGTCGTGCACGACAGAAAGTACTGAATCATCATATTATTACATAAAGACGGCGTATTCGGCTTATTCACTTCAGGTGTGATCTAATACATTGGAAAGCATTCCAAATATGCAAAAAACCCGGGTTCGAAAAAAAATTGGAGGCGCTTCTTTCTGGAAATCTCCTCATGTCTCTTTAACTATCTCTAGCTGCTGCACACCCACAGTATGCTTGTACATATTGTAGCTGGTTTTGAAAATTAATTTAGAGGCATCTAAGATCACATGCACCTTTCTGTTTCAGTTAGAGAGAGCTGCTTCTATCCATTTTCGACTAGCCAAGATGCAACAAGTGTTATACCTGGAGCAATGGGCTAATCCATTTGCAATCAGCAGTAGTCGTGTTCCAAATTTAAGAAATCTTCCCCAAGGGGGATGTGGTTTAGTCAAATTAGTCTACTGATTAACTATATTTAAAATTCACATCCTCTCTATAGAAGACTTAGTGAAGCCTTCGTGAGAGGGAGTATTAATTCAAAAGTACCATCCATGCAGCCATGTAGTCAACTACAAGCAGTGACCATAACCATGTGAAAAACAATCTGCCATTGAATCCCTTGTATTACAAAGGTGAAGGCAACAAAAGTCCTAAACTACCCGGTAATATAGTAGGGATGCATTAGTCCTAACAGCATTGTAGAAGAACTAGCTATACTTGGAAAGCATCAAGTACAAGTAACAATATTAATCTCCAGCAACATTATCAGCTTCTAGTTGTTACACTAATTCATTCAAGTCCCATCTCGCTTTTGCTTTGCACAAAAGGGTACTTTGTGTTAGTTCTACGAGGTAATCAGTTGATAGGCATTGCAGAGATTCAGCAGAGGAAATTTCCAATAAAAATCGTAATTACCTATGACAGCAAACATACAAGTGGCTTCATTGCCCAGTTGATCACTAAATATATAGGTAACCTGTGTTGTCCCAACTGGGAAGCTCTCTCCAGGTTGGTGGGACCGTGTAACTGTTGGCGCTGTACCAGAGTTATCAACAGCAGTTGGTTCTACCCATGTTACGGTACGGGAAGATGTTCCCAGTGGTACAGTGTTTGTGGTTGATTGAGGACAACCACTTATAACAGGAGGTTCACCATCAACTGCAGTCACTGTAACAAAGTTGCATGATATACTTGTAGTGGTATTAAAAAAAACCTTACTTCTGAAAAAGATACTTAGTAGTCCTACTCAAGCATATAGCAGTATATTTTCTGTACATCAAGTACGTATGTGTGTGCATGTGTGTGTGTGTGTTGTGCATGAGAGTACTTGCATATGTGTGTTTGTCACCATTACAATCCTGTACAAAACTGATATTAAGAATGTTTTTTATTAATGGCAAAGCTTTTATCTAACCTATGCAAAAATTCCTTGTACAAAATGCAACTTCTGCAGCACTTGAAGATATAGCTAACCTTAATCACATCAGGCACAAATCTATGATCATTTTCTCTATCACTACACTTCTATGCAAGTAAAGAAACTACTTCACACAGTCACTATTTAATATCACACATATGGAAAATTGCATATATTTTTGCTAATAAATAGCATATATCACAAGAATAAATAAACATCAAATGCACTTTTAGGAATGTATGCTAATAAGTCAATAGAAATCAGTTTGTGTTCCAATACCATACAAAATACAAATTTCCCTCCACCTGTGATTGATAAAATATTAGTACACAAAAACATCATCAGTGATACATAGGGAAAGAAATGTTGATAGCAAGATACCCATGTCCAATATTATTTTTTAAATCTCCTTTACCAGTGATGGTGAAAAAACAGGTGGCTTCATTTCCAGCAGCATCGGTAAATAAATACAAGACTTGGGTGGCACCGACAAGGAAGGTTTCTCCAGACCTGTGAGTCTGGAAAACTAGCGGTGACACGCCACTGTCATCGCTGACAGTTGGATCTGTCCAGATGACGACCATGGATTCTGTTCCAGATGGAACATTGTAGGTGACAGACTTGGGACAGTCAGACACCACAGGTGGGGTGGTGTCTACTGCAGATACTGCAATGGAATTGTAAATCAGGTGCAAACAAATACGTGGAGTGATGAGGTATGATGGGTGACACAAAGGTGTACAAATACAAGACACTAAAGGCATGCTGAAATGACATCCCAATATTTGTTTGAACAGGGGCATAACAAGTGTAATACTATTTAGAATCTATTGTGTGTTCAATTCACTTAGTAATATGAGTAACCAATTAAAATAGACTTTCTACATCTTCAAAATCTGAGACATTTTTAGGGAAAAGCTTTTTTTATGAATAAGCACCCATAGAAAGTCCAGTAAAATGTACTGTTTTGGTTTTAATACAGACTTCAAGCCAACACTTGCAGGCTAGTTAGCTCATTTGTTCTTTGATGTGAATTGATGGACATTAGTGTATGCTGTTTGGCGTGTATGCTTATAAATAAGAGCGCGAGTCATTGATCGTCCCCAGGGGGCACTGACATTGGGCAGTGGTACGTGCGGTATGTGCAGCCCTTAAGAACCCACAAGTTGAGGGAACAATTTTCACTGGATTTTTGGCCAAAGTATGAAGGGAAAAAAAATTAACTGGAAAATGAAGTTTGAGCTCAATAACATGAATACTTTTACATAAAGAGCAGTTTTCTGGTGTACCAGTTTACACAGTAAAGTACAGGAGGCTTCACCCCCCCCCCCCCCACCACACACACACACACACCTCAACCTTGCTGCTAAAATGTGCAGAGGATTTTTTGCACCAGGAGAAAAATTGAACTGGTTAGACGAGAGTTAATGGTGTAAATTTTGGTTTTTTTAACAGATTTACTTAACTGAGCATTATTCACCATGCAATCAGATGTTAATCATATTCTTTAAATGAATTACTGCATAATTGCTAAGAAGAGCACAAGTACATTAACACTTTGTCTTTCCAGCATGCCTTTTTAACATTCACCACATGAAATGAAAAACATGATTATGCATGATTAACAGTTGTTTAAAACTGTTTTAATAATGATACAGGTGCAGTGGAATGAATACAATACAATGATACCACAGATAAATCCACATTAAATCGTCGCCCACATCACATACTGTCTTATCTGCCGAAACACCGATTCCGAGAAAATTGCGATTGAAGATCTTTCGGGGAAAAACTTCTTTCATGTACAACATTTAGCCCGTGTATAATTATTTTATGGCAAATAATACTTAGAAGAGACTTTAAACTTTGTTTTAAAGTTGATTTTAATAAGATTATATCATGATTTATACTCTAAATATGTCTCCAAAGTCATAGATCTCTATGTGAATTTCGATATTTTGATTTCTGCTCCCGATTTTGCGGATAAGACGCAGATAAGACAGTATGTGAAAATCGTTTTATGTGCAGGAGAACGCTCGCACTGTAGATAGGACGAAGGTAAGACAGTATGTGAAATTCGTTCCCTGTGGAAGAGGACGCTCACACTGTTGATACGACACAGATAAGACAGTATGTGAAACACGTTTCATGTGAGGAGAACGCTCGCACGGTAGATAGGACAAAGATAAGACAGTATGTGAAATTCCGTATACCGAATTGGCCAGATAGATCTGTATGTGAAATGTGAATTTTTTAAATAATCATAATAAGACACATAGGCCTAATTAATATCTCAGTAATTAGGGCACACCCACTTCTATAGTTTGGTGTATTTGTAGTACTCAACAATATACAGCCACAGACCAAATATCTCAAAAATGTAAAAAATGTCAGATAAGACAGTATGTGATGTGGGCGACGAAATGATATGTACAAGACAAAGAATCATCCGTAGTTAAAAGTTCAAAGGCTCGACAGTCTAGGAGTTGGTTCGGAGGATTTTCCAGTTGCTCGCACAGGATCTTACTGTTTTTCAGTTATTTGGTTCAACTTCTGATTCATTTTACTGTGATCCACATTACACACACTTGTCAAAACTGATCAAAAGTAGTATTTGACTGATAGACATCTCTTCTGAATAATCAATGGTGTGTTATTAAACATTAAAATCAGGGTCACACTGGTAATTTTATTGTCCTGGAAAAAATTAACAGACAATTGCAGACTATTGAGCAAAACCAAACATCGCCCACTGAAGTACATTTTTCTACCTGGCCCTTTTTTGTGCTCAAGCGGCCCAAAACCGAGCAACCACATTTGGAAATTTTCAGAGCAAGCCTATGGCCAGTCTGACTCTGATTAAAGTTTTGGGTCTCGCAAAATACTTCCATGATTACAACCATCAGAAATCCAAATCTGGTGTGTCTATCAGTAGAATGCTAGTCAACAATTAGTGTAAAATGAACACAGTACACTACAAAACCACCACCAAACAAATGAAATTTGTTAAACATACCCAAGATGTTGAATGCACACTCTGCAAAATTCCCTCCCTGTTCATTGAATCTGTAGGTAACTTGAGTGTTGCCAACTGGGAAGCTATCTCCCGGCCTGTGGCTTTGTGTAACCGTTGGCGCTACTCCAGAATTGTCCGTTGCTGTGGGTTCCACCCAAGACACCACCCGGGATGTGGTTCCAAGTGGGATTGTATAGCTGGTCGACGGCGGGCAGTTTGTTACCACCGGTATCGTGTTGTCGAGTGCCGTGACTACTCCATAAAGTGAATGCAGGTAATGGGAATGACAAGGGCATTACATGTTGTGAGCTTACGATGGCGATTTAAATAACCAACATTGTGTATAGGTTTTTAGAGGGAAAACAAGTCTTTCAGGCATGCCTGACATTTGTCCTTCTTTGCCCTCTTAATTTGAGAAAATTTTCACTGTTTTGAGGGAGTGTAAATCTGCACCCCGATCATAGCTCCATTCTCACAACAAAAGTATGATCTCATCTGATCAAGACAAAACTGTTTAAAGAGTTTTCTCTTGATATTTGGTAGTTTAAAAAATTTCCTTTTTTTTTAATTGTAGATGACAATTTTCTCATTAAATATGAATTTTATATAACTTTTCACTTTGTGCCTACAGGAACAAATACATGAGTAAACCACCACAGCCATAAATTATAATATAAAATAAGACAGTGCCTATAACATGCACAGAGATTGTTCTATAAAGAATCTATTAATTATTAGTCCTATATTCAATTCATACACAGCAGAATTGAGACTATATATATTAAACTTCTGCCAAGCAATAAAGTCAAAATGCTATTAAATATAGTAACATATAGCTGCTACAATCAAACATGCTAAGTACACAGAGTCAGTTTAAAAATACGAAGTTAATCGTCCCAAAGAAAATACAATGAAAATTGCCTAAATCATGCACAAAGTAACCAAAGAAGAGCATTGATCAATTTGCTTTTGCAATAAGAATACCTCTAGTATTGCAAGTATAAGGTAGAGTCTAATAGGAGCAAGAAATAGAGATTTTAAATTGCACATAGTAGAAAAGAAGTCTCTCAAAGGTTTTCCTCCTCCAAAGACATGATATAAAGCTGCAAGTATTTATTGCTGCAGTTGAAATAACAGGTAGAAGGCAAAAAAGTGAAACTTTAAAATCAGCATTGCATTTCTTTTTCATTTTCATTTTATTTTCTCAATGAATAACTATGCATTTTTAAATGACACATAGCAGAAAAGACGTCACTAGAAAGGTTTCGTTCTCCAAAGACATGATATTAAGCTACAAGATTATATTGCTAGTTAAAATAACAGGTATAAGGCCAAATTTTAAAATTCCTGCTGAAACAAACATGAGTAAACCAGCAAAGCCATAGAGTATAATAATCCATACAAGAGAATGCCAATTATTAGTCCTATATTCAATTCATACACAGAATTGAGAGTACACAATGAAAGTCAATTACCAGGATATAAATACGCAAAATGCTTATACAGTAACATATAGCTGCTATTGCAAAATGTTTCTGTAGGCAGAGTCAAGTTTAAAATACTGAAGTTATGCTTCCCAAAGAAAATTGCCTCTAAAATCATGTGAGAGTAACCAAGGAAAAGCAATGATCAATAATATTCTAAAAAGAATTGCAGGTTCATTAGAAATGAAAAATAGAAGAGTTAAACAAACAAGACATCCAAGTAGTTACACTTCTAGAAGTGAAGTATTAAGGCAGAATTGATTAATTTGCTTTTTGCAAAAAGAATTGCACATTCATTAGAAGAGAAACACAGAAGAGTTAAAAATGCAAGGCGTCCAGTAGTTACAGGTCTAGTAAGGAGTATAAGGCAGAATTCTCAAGAAAATAGAATTTAAATTGTACACAGTAGAAAAGCAGTCACTCAAAGGTTTCTTCTGCTATTACGGTCTAGTATGGGTAAATAAGGCATAATTCGCAAGAATAGAATTTAAATTGTACACAGTAGAAAAGCAGTCACACTCAACGGTTTCTTCTTCCAAACACATAATGTAAAGCTGCAAGATTATTATTGCTATAGTTAAAGGTATAAGGCCAAATTAAAAAAATATGTGCCTACAGAAACAAACATGAGTAAACCACCACAGCCATGGAGGTAAAATAATACATATTAAAGCGTTCAAGCTTTGACTTACGTTTAGCGGCCAATGGCCGTGAAAAAAATTTCGGGGTGAAAACCGAGGTCAAAATTTTTTTTTTTCCCCCCCTTGATTACTTAAAATGTTTCTAGGGGTTCAAAATGTTATATATTTTCAGATTTTTGCACTTACAAACCCCATATTTTTCACTGATTTTGAGAAAAATTCAGTTTTTTTGGCCAATTTAGAGCCAAAATGCAAATTTTCGGGTGACAAATTTTGACTGCTTTTATTTTCTGTGAGTGTCAATGAACATGAAAAACTACCTAGTAGTGACTATTCTTTATGCTATCATGTGACAGGGGTACATTTGTCAATATTCCAATCAATTAATGGGATCAATCTATTTCTTTCTTTTTGTACCAGGTTAGAAAGTCGCATCAGGGTGACAATTGATTTGGGAAAAATGCAATTTTTCGTCCCCATTTTGTGATTGAAAAAAGCCATAACTCTCAATGGTATGAGCTATGGTGATCTTCTGTGTGTCTTTTTGTTCAGTATTTCACTAGCGAAATAGTGATATAAAACTTGGACTAAGTTGACTGTACTGAAAAAAAAATAAAGTAGTAATATGTTACCCCTAACCCCTAACATTTTTCGCGGGCGTGAAAAAAATAAGGCCCTCGCAAAAAAATAAGTCCTTCACAACTTTGACCTCTTAGGAGGGCTAAACCATAAAACTTGCTGTAGCCAGACCTCCCTCTAGAGCAAGTGTAATATTTGTTTGCCCTGAGAGTCCCAGTTTTGGAGGACTTATTTTTTTTGCGGCCGTTTTTGCCGAAATTTGAGGACTTAGGGCAGAATATGCCTGTACAGTGCTATGGAAAATTTTCAAGTTAATAATTGTGCATTTTTTTATTTCAGATTCAGTTTCTACACAACATTTCACCTAGAAAATGGTATTTTAAGTAGGATATCTTTTCCTTAAGTTTCAACCATCCCTGTCCACCAAATGTTAAGTCAAAGCTTGAACGCTTTCATATATAATGAATACCAATATAGTCCTATATTCAATTCATACACATCAGAATTGAGATTACACAATGCAATCCAATTACACCATGGATATAAAATGGCAAAATTCTGATAAAGTGAAACCTATATCTGCTATTGCAATATGTTACTCTAGGCAGAGTCAAGTTTCAAATACTGAAGTTATGGCTTCCCAAAGAAAATATACTGAAAATCGGCCCAAGTAACTCAAAAGAAAAAGCAATGAATCATACACTGTAATAAGAATTGCAGATTCATTAGAAGTGAAAAATAGAAGAGTTAAACAACAAGACATACAGTAGATATACTTCTACAATTGAAGCATTAAGGCAGACTTGCTCAATTTGATATTTTGCAAAAAGAATTGCACATTCATTAGAAGAGAAGAATAGAAGAGTTCAACACACAAGATGTCCAGTAAGTTACACCTCTTGTATTGATAAGTATAAGCAGAAATTCTAAAGCAGATGCAAGAAATCGAGATTTATAAATTCAATTCATACCAGCAAGATGAGAGACTACAGAGTGATAATCAATTACAGGTGCATTTTGCAATTCTACAAAATACGGTTTAAGTTATGCTCCCCAAAGTAAATACACACTTGCCCATTGTGCCTAAATCTGCCCAAAAGTAACAACGAAAAAGAATTGGTGAGTTTTTTTTGTATTAACTGCAGATTCATTAGAACAAGAAGAAGATTTAAACACCAGACCATCCCATGTTTAGAATATAGTCCCAGTATAGAAGTACAACAGCAAAATGCCAATATAGAATGGTTTCCATAGGCAAGCATAGGCATTCACTTTTGTTACATTGTATAAATTTTCCCAAAAAACAGTGAAAGTGCACAATATAAAAATAAGTTAAAAGTTTTCCTTCTCCAAAGATATGAAATACCTGCAAGATTCGTAACTACTGCTATAGTTCAATAATGATATACTGCACGCTTAGAAGTACCAATGGCAGAATGACAATGTTTCACACTCAAGCATTATACTGCTATTATCTACAATGACAGGGTTGCAAGCAATGGCTGTGAAATAGAAGAAAACTAAGCTTAAGTTCAATTTACGCAGTTATAGTAATGAGCAGGTTTCCACATTGTGCCGGCATCATCGTGAATAGATACATGACTTGGGTGATGCCAACTGGGAATGTTCCTCCCGATGCATGGGTCTGAATCCCATCCGGGTGGCCAAGCCAGCGTCAGCGGTTACTGTCGGCTCGCTGTCCACGTCACCACGCGAGATGATGAACCCAATGGAATAGTGTAACTAGACCGAGTTGGGACAATCGCTAACCACTGGTGGCGTATTGTCCACTTGGACGACTGTAAAGATATTATGTTAATGTAATCCAAATGACTAGCCACTTTTTGCTGTGATGATTAAGACAGTTTTGAGAATATCTGCACAAACTTTAAGAAGTAGAAAACATTGTACTTTCACTATGAATTTTCATTTTTCTATTATGAAACACTACATATTGGATTATATGACAAGGTGGTTGATTATTCTACAAACACAAAAATATTCACATGGAAACAAAGAAAAAAGTTACCAACTCTACTCGACTCTCACACACAATGAGTTAGTACAAAAAAACAATAAATAACTCACAACATTTACCCATGATCATGAATGAACACATAGCAGCATTCCCTCTTGATCTGGAATGGATATGTGACTTCCGTGGTGCCAACAGGGAAACTTCTCCAGGTCGGGGGTGAGTTTTGGTTTCCGTAGGTGCCACACCCGAGTCGTCTGTAGCCGTTGGCTCGGTCCAAGTCACTCCTTGTGATTGGATACTAAATGGAGAAGGTGATGTGATGGGCTGAGGCAGCCAGTTATGACAGTGCTGTGGTATCAACAGGAGGTGACTGTGGTGGGGAAAAGGTAGCATATTGTATAGAGTTCCAGGGTACTTGGTTATAAACATTACATTGTTACAACATAAACAGTAAACACCAACATTCTGAGAAGAAATTGAAGAAAGAAACATTAAGATGTAATAAACAAAATTCTGAGGGCACACAATTTACTAGGTCAACTTGTGCCAATACATATTCTTAGAGACATTACATCAAGAATTTATTACCCTACTGCAAGTATCGGTTTTATATTGCTTGTTCAAACACACTGTCCAACACATATTTGTCCATTATGCATAATAATCCCACTCTCTAACTGTGGGAAAGTGAAAATGAATTCTTATCAGATATTACCTCTCAATTTTGGCACAATTGAATGCAGAATTCGGTTCCCTGAAATATTGATGTGTTGTCAGTTAACTGCTAAAATTTTAGAAAATATTGAAAGTTTCATCTATTTGGAATCTATATCAAGCACTATTTGTTGGTAAAAAGCAGCTTTAATTGGATATCATTTTATTAAAAACACATTTATAAATTCCTCTTGGTTTATGCATATTGGTTTTGTTTAATTTTTAATAATACATGAATCAATATATGTGATGCGATCAAGCAAAATGAGTCTGAAGTCGGTCAGCCAGTTCAATTTTTTACTTTTATGTAGCTGTATGCACCTTTAAAAGATACATTTTGCTGAAAATCCGTATTGAGATCTGACCAATTATTTCCAAAGAGATGATTTCAGGATTTGAAGGGGTGGACCAAAACAATAGGAAAGAAAAAGACATTTTTCCTTGGTTTGGCTATATCTCAAAATCAATATTTGCGACTTCCGACTCATTTTGCTGGATCACATCACATATAATTCTTTGATTTTTATTGTAATGAATTAAAGGGGGAAAGCAGTAGTATTAGAAAATCAAAATGAACTACACACACAGTTTACAAAACCAAGAAAAGCATACTCCAACTGCAAAAAAAGAAAGCTATACAGCGGTTCTACCCACTGACTGACAACAAATGGGAAAAAAAAATATATTCAGATAACAGCTAAGGACGACGAAGATTGCCACATCAAACACTTTGAATCCCAATGGAAAAATACAGCAGTTTCAACACAAATGTTTGAGATTTTGATGATAAAAACCCAGTTGAATTTTAAGTTTTCTTATCTCAACACAATTTCAATGTGATTCAATGTGGGACTGAAAATCATGCGGACAACACATTAGTTGGGGGAAGCTCAACTTTAAAGGAAAAATGTCATGATTCTGAATATTGGAAAAATTTGGTTGGATGGAAAAAGCTTAAGTAACGAGTAGATTAATATAAATCAAAATAAGTTGAAAATTGTCCACATTTGTTGAGTATTTTGCCCTTTTAATTCCCGCCAATAGCTTACTCGAAAACGATTCCGAACAATCCACATGCAGGCAAATGGTGAGTCAAAGTGATGACCTCCCTAATTTCGTCGTTGGACCATCATATCGCGTGTTGCCAACGTCAATAAATAATTAAAACCCAACGATAAGTGTAAACAAAATATGTCATTCTGTAAAATTTTTTTTCTAATTTTATGCGTACTTTCATAATCCATCAATATTAAAGTGTCAGCAATACCAATCGAGTAAAACACGATTTTTTTGGTCATCAATGTGCGTCACGAGTGGCGTTTTTTGATCAATGAAGCCGTGGCGAAAAATCCGCCCGTTTCGCGTATTGTCAAAAAGCAACAAATTTAAAATGCGCCTCTATTTTGTAATTTACATCAACTGGTATTATTTTTTCGGGAATTCTTGATGGCTGTACAGTAAGTTTATGAATGTAAGTCAAACTGAAGCTTGACAAAAACTTGACATATTTCCTTTAAGATGCAGAGTGTTGCCCAAGGGAGCAGAACATAAATTATCTAGAAGTATGTCAAACCCCCACAAACAAAAAAAATAATAAAAATTAGCTATAAGATATCAAAACCTAATACAAAACCATACTCACAATTAAAGATCACAAATTTATAATCAAGAATTTGCTTCTGCATAACCATTGATGGAGGATTTTTAAAGTTTCCCAAATATACCCAAGTTAAGTTTGAATAACGGAAGTGGACAAAAAGAATACATATTAGTAGTGATGGGAGAAATTAGACTTTGCAAACATAGTTTCAAAATGCATAATTCTGACATACCACGTGACACCACCTGTTGAGATAACGTAAACACTGGAAAGGTTTATACAGGAAAAGGAAAAAAATCAGGAACTTTCACTAAACTGTATAGATTACAAGAGCTTCAAGATAAAAAATCTAGCCTCTTCTATTTTCACAGAACTACAGTAGATCTACAAGAACATCCAAACCTAAAAAATTCTACAATGCACTTCAAACTGAAAAAGCAGCAACGACAACAGCAAGCAAACACTACATCACATTTACCAGTTATGCTAAATGAGCACATGGCAACATTCCCCGCTGGGTCAGTAAAAGTATACATGACTTGTGTTGTTCCAACTGAGAACTCATCACCAGGCTGATGAGATTGGACGACTGTAGGTGTCATGCCTGAGTTATCAGTAGCTGTAGGCTCTATCCAATTCACTTGTTGATTCACTGTCCCGAGAATTACTCTATGAGTAACGTCTTCGGGACAGTTTTGGACAACAGGTGGAGTTGTATCAGTGGTTGTTACTGTAATGATTAAGCAGCAAGACAATGCAATGACAAATGTGAGCTCGAGATTTGATGGTGGTTCAACCACTGGTATGTTATTTACAAAAAGCCTACATGCAGTTATCTACAAACAGACTATACTATCTATCAAAATTCTTTTAACGAAATGTATGCACACAATATCCACAAAAGCTGTTGATCCTATGACCGCATTTATGTACCTCACACTTAGAGTAAGCTTATTTTGCAAAAGGAATTATGATGAAGACTATAACCAACTGGATTCCGATACTGAAACACATATGGATCAGATATTTTTGAAGTACAAACACAAAAGAAAGAGTGATTTAAAAAAATACATTTTTTATAACTATCAAATTCAGCAACTACCAAAAGAAGAAACAGTGAAGAGAAAGTTCTACTAAAGAAGTTCCCAACTGAGATCAGATATCAAGAAAGAATGCAATATGTACATTGCATTAATTCAGTTAACTACCAGAAATATTCATCTGCAAAGAAAAGGGTCAAAGTGCAGAGTTTCAGAAACCAGATTTCTTCAGGGTCTCCAATAGAGCTCTTGTAAGACAACTTACTTGCAATGTGAAATAATAGTGATAGACAATAGAATATAGAGAAAAAATATACAATACATAAGCTTCAAGAGGAAATCCTAGAGTATAGAATAGTCGAGTTTAACATGCTACATGCAAATCATCGAATAATACAAATCAGTTGGTGATTATTGCCTAAGTTGTATTCAATCTGCCTAATGTCAAGAAGTTACATAAGTTGAACGCAGTTGAAGAAAACCTCAAGACCATGCAATTTTATCTACTGCAGAATATTTTCAGGCAAGAACAGCAAGACAAAAGCGCAAACTCGGCAATACAAAACCATTACCGATTACGGCAAATGTACACATAGCCTCATTCCCTGCTTGGTCAGTGAATGTGTAAGTGACTTGTGTTGTTCCAACTGGGAAGCTTTCACCAGAACGATGGGACTGGGTGATTGTAGGGCTTATGCCAGAATTATCAGTGGCAGTGGGCTCTGTCCATGTTGCATTTGTGGAAGACAGTCCTAATTCAGTTGTGTACATCAAGGTTTGTGGACATCCAAGTATATTTGGTGGTTCCGTATCTGATGCCGTTACTGGAATAAATTAAGGTATTGTGACACTTAAAACCTGATGTACCTAAAGAAATGCCCAGTGCTCTGGATGTTAGGAGACAGTTACATCATGACTCTAATGGAATTGGTCTAAAGGTTATTGGATAAGTGGGGTCTCACAAAAAAGTAAATTGAGGTCATATGCAAGCACATATTTTATGCAACCATATCCACATCCCTAAAAATCATTAAAAGTTTAGATTTTCAACCAAAATCAGAAATTTCATCAAGAATTCAACTAAAACGGGGTTTTAAATATTTTGATGCTAGTAAATTTTCACTAACAAATAAAGCTTGGTCATGATTATATATTCTATTACCTTTGCTGCCCATTATTGAAAATGCTGTATTCTGATTGGTCAGTTTACGGCCCATTATTCTGCAATAATGGGTCGCGAATGCATTTTTTCATTATATCACGCTGTTTTCGGTAATAGAATAGAAATAAAGGGTTTGCAGTATTATTTATGGGCTCATAATGTATCCTCGGCCGGAAAAAATAAAATAATGGACTCGGCTGCGCCTCGTCCATTATTTATTTTTTCCCGACCTCGGACACATTATTCGCCCATAAAGGATACTGCATCACCCTTTATTTCTTAAATATTGATCTAACAGATTCAGTGACTTCCATTCATCATCTAGTCCCACTCTGCTCAAATCAATAATGAATTGTGATGTCATTGCCCTCCTAGTGTGAGTGGTAGCAGTGACATCAAAATCCTTGGTGAAATTGCAAGTAAAATTAACTTCAACAATTACAGAATATTAAAACCTCTAATGATTTTTAGGTTATGTGAATTTGATTGCATTAAGTATGTTCTTGTATATGGCCTCAATGTAACTTCTTGTGAGACCCCCACCTTAAGCTCTTGTCATAAAATACGAGATGGAGAATATACTTCTAACAATTGCATTCACATTTAAGCGGACATGGACTTGGTTAGAATTTTAGCAAGGCTTACATTAAATGGCTTTGTTAAAACATAGAGGGTTATTCAACAATTACCAGTTACAATGAAAGAATGAGTTTTTTTTTCCCTCACCCAGCTTCATCAAACACATAATATTCAACCCGAGTGGTGCCAATTCTGAAGCTCTGGCCCGGCTGGGCAGGAGTTGTAAAATTGTGTGTGTGGATCTTGCCGTGTTGTCTGTAGCTGTTGGTTCAGTCCATGTTACCACTCTGGAACTTGTGCCTATTGGCACCTCGTAGCTGGAATCGCTGGGGCAGCCATTGATGACAGGTGGGATCTAGCTCTTCTTCATCTTCTTCAACAACTACAATGAAGGGTACATGAGATGTTAGTATGGAAGCTACACATTGAGTTACAATGGAAAAGTTAGTGCACACAGAAATTAAAATTTTTAACAAGATAACTAAGCTATATACAACAACATGCGCCCATTACCATTTATGGTGAAAGTACATATAGCTGAATTTCCAGCTTGATCGGAAAAAGTGTAGGTGACCTCTGTGTTTCCAAGAGAGAAGCTATCCCCAGACTGGTGAGATTGGGTGACTGTTGGTGGCACACCAGAATCATCTGTTGCAGTGGGTTCTGTCCATGTGACTACTTGTGAAGTAGTTCCTGAAGGAACTGTGACAATCTTTGATTGCGGGCAGTCGGAGACTACCGGTATGGTGCTGTCTATTGTGTTGACTGTGAGAACGGGGAGAGATGAATGAAATGGAATGATGCTGATGATGATGGTGATCATGCTTACAACAATGGTAGTGATTACATACATGATGATGGTAGCATGGTAAATGGATGCAATTTAAAGGTTACTTTAAAGTAAAGCTAGCTTCTACAAGGCCTTCACAATGGTGTGCTGACATTGCAAGATCGTCAACATACCATGGAGTACAAGTTTTCTCTCTCGCACTGTTTTAGACATGAAGGGACATGAATTCCTCTTACACGATAAATACTCTACAAATTTTAAATATCCTTATTTATTTAGAATGCATTTCAACCAAAGGAAATAGTATTCACTATAATTTGTTTTGAATTAAGAATTAAGGATTAACCATTAACCAGGACCTGTGCTAGGCAATTTCCTGGGCCTCGCACACCAGGGACTTTAGCAGTAAATATTTGCTACTTGATGAATGCTGCCAAACACACTTCTGTGGGCAGATCAGCCGATATCAGATTACAGTTTCACTGAAAAACGGCCTCGAGGCGAGACATTATAGCTAGAAACCTAGAGCAGGCTCCAGTCAGGATTGCTATGTCTCACTAGCTTTCAGCAATGGTTCAACTTCACTGTGCTAAAACAATGGAACTGCTGAAGCAAATCTGGGCTAGAAGTTGCCCAAAGTATGGGTTAGGTGTTAAGCAATCCAGATTATGGCCATTTTATCAAAAGGTTTGGTTTCAAGTTTCATCAAATATGTATCACACCTTTTTGTATGCTCATGAGTAAAAATGCAGAAACCAAATACTAATTGCAATTTATTTTAAAGTTTAGTTCATACTGTTGCAGTCATGATCCTATCTATAACAGAAGCTAAAAACCCATTTACCCATAATGGAAAATGCACATGTGGCATCATTCCCAGCCATGTCAGTGTAGACATACATGACCTGTGTTGTTCCTACTGGAAATTGTTCTCCAGAAGTATGAGATTGAAAGAGAGTTGGTGCAACACCAGAATCATCCACAGCCGTCGGCTCCATCCATGTGACTATGCGTGATGTTGTACCATATGGCACGTCATAGCTTGCAGATTGTGGGCAATCACTGATCACCGGTGGTGAGGTATCAACAGCCACGACTACATGTATTGATTAGATACCAGTGTTAGTAATGAATGGGGTGGAATGACAATGATGAGATGTTAGATGCAACAATAGATGCAATACAGGTGACATCATAATGCAAGCTATTAATCGACGTCATATTTCGAACCATTGTTTCAAAACTGAAGATATTCCAACAATTGTATTACAGTGGATCAAAAACTAAATATGAATTTAAATGGGCAAACACATATCCAGAAACCAAAAATCCAGAAAAAAAAGTCTTTGGACCAAAGCAGCACTTAACTTTTTGTCCTCCTCCCTATTGTTTCCTTTCTTTATCAAAATATGAACTCCTATAACAAATAATTCTATTTCAGATGTACTTTAATTTTGTACATTTTTAAATTCTTTTGGCAATTATTAATTCAGTCATTAGCAAATCTATTTTGTGAAGCAGTATCTGAGATAACAACATATGAACACAAACAAGTGACACATCTCACACAGACAATACAAACAATCACAAACAAAGCATGGGTTTACATTAAATGTAATTGCTTTACATCAACACATATCATCACAAAGACAAAGCACTGTAGCTTTCATCCCATTGTCCAAGACACAGTTCAGCAATCCATAACACATTGTTTGCAGTGAAACATGCACCTTATTGGTACATGGGTACTAGACAGTCTGAGATAACCTATGGGGTTATTTCTTCAACTTTCTTGACTGCAACATGAAAGATAATCAACCAATTTGACTGCAACATGGAAGATCACAACCAATTTGACTGCAACATGGAAGAGCATGGAAGGGCATAATCCAATAGACATTATCCACTTCACTCATGCCAACTGATTACCGTAGTAATTGTCATTTATATTAATTAAATGTATGACCTCAAAGAACTTCTGTTACTTTTCAAAATGTGACCTACATTTGGTAAGGTATTTCAAAACATTCATAAGCATGTACATTGTGTTCTTTTGAAAATCTAAAAAGAGTTTAGGAGTTATAGTTAGGATATGCATTTTAATACAGAATAGTCAATGCCTCTTTTCTGACTGCAACATGAAAGAGCATAAACCAATCTAACTGCAATATGAAGAGTATCAACCAACCAATTTGACTGCAGCACAAAAGAGTGCTTCAATGATAATGGAGATGAGAATCCATTGATTTGGTGTTACTCAATTTTGTTCATACTGTTGGACCATCCAAAATTTGGACAATTTATTTTTTAAATCAACTCTGACAATATAGCAAATACTGTACAAGCCATTTAATTTAACAAACAGAAATATTCACAATATTAAATTGTTTGAAAATCCTGCAATTTGCTATATCTGTGGAATCTTAAATATATTGTTGTTATATTTATTCTTCCATAATGATTGGTGAAATTTGCAAAAATAATGCCACCAGGAAAATAACAGCATATAGAGTATCTCACAATCTCCAAGTCAACTAGCAGAGCATGTTTAGTCAATGTGCTCCTATGGGCATTACTGAACTGCACCTTGGAGATGAGAATAACATCAGTGGTGTAAATGAGTGATGGAATGGCCAATTACCAGTGATGGAGAATGAACAGGTGGCTTCGTTGCTTGCTTGATCTGAGCAGATGTAGGTGACTTGCGTTGTACCCACAGGAAAACTAGTACCCGAACCATAGTTCCTGAAACACAGAGGCTCCATGCCAGAGTCATCTGTAGCTGTGGGTTCTACCCAGGTGACCACCTCAGTTACCGTGCTTATGGGGACGTTACGGCTGATGGGATCTGGGCAGTTAGTGATTACTGGTGGAGTGTTGTCTACTTCCGTAACTGAATTAATTATGTGAAGTGGATGGAATGATGTGGAATGATGTAGAATGATGTGGAATGATTTGGATTGAAATAAAGTGCTTATACACAGAGAATAAGGTGATTGATTTAAGCATATCTTTGGGAGGGAATACAGTAACCTTCTTTCTTAAATGAAACTTTACAGGAACCCTTGTCAATGGTGTGACATCATCATAAACATATTCTTCCATGGAATTAAGGCTTGATGCTGATATTTCCACTTTAAACAGATTTAATACATTCGATCATCTAATCATACTGCAGTCACACCATGTAAACACACTAACTAATATTGTTTATTAATGAGGTGAACACCTTCAGAAGGTGAATTAACACTTTCAGAAGAACTACTCTGACTGGTGAAGGACTCCATATATGAATTTCAATGATAAAAAAGTCTAGTTTATAAGATACATAAATCATGACTTGGTCAAAAAGAAATTATGGTTCCAGTGACATCTTGACTTCAAAGACATGCTTTATAACATCATGCACCTATACCTGTTATATTCAAAGAGTACCCTGTAAAATAAACATACTTTAAAAACATCAGACATTTTTAAACCTAAAATAATGTTAAATCCCCTGCAACAACTAAAGTCTACAGACAGGCTTTTAATACACCCAAGGTAAAGATACTGCTACAACACAATGACATCTGTTAGACAGGGCATACCTCTAAAAACAACAATCTAGAAGATTGCTATGTCGAACACCATATTTTTAAATAGACATGTTTTAATATGTTATAATCCATCTATAGCATTGCTACAAATCAAGCCAAATTTTGCAAACAAAAGCTTTCCTACAACATCAAACATTTCTATCATAACATTGCTAAATCCTCAACATAAGCATAGACAACTCCTTAAAACCACCTAATCTTCTACAACAATGCTACAGCTGCGCTACAAATGCATATAAATCTATAAATCTATCACAGGTTTTGTCTAACTCCATCACCACCACCAGCTTTACTTCTACTAGAGGACATGCAAGGAACATGCAAACAACATGTCACATATGACATCTACATAACTATCGATGCACTACTTCGACCTTGTTACAGACAACATACCGAAGTTAGGAACAACCACATGGACAACATGCATGCAACATGTCAAACTCACTACCACATATCATCACATCTACAAACTACCCCATGCAAAACTTCAACCTTGTTACAGTCAACTGACTACTGACAGGCACAACCATATGAACCACATGCAACATACAATCAGCAGTCAAATCCATACCACTTATCGTGAAGGAGCACCTGGCAATATTTCCTGCCTCATCTCTGAAGAGGTATGTGATAGACGTATCCCCGACAGGAAAACTACTTCCAGGAGAGTGGCTTCTGATCTCACTGATTGTTCCACCTGAATCATCAGTAGCTGTGGGCTCTGTCCAGGTCACAGGAGTAGATTGTGTTCCAAGTGGGACTGTGACAGACAGTGTATCGGGGCAGTTGCTTATCACAGGTGGAACTGTGTCCGTGGGTGGTGACACTACAAGCAATGGCATAATGGAATTCATTAGGCACTGTTTGCCTTATCATTCAATAGATCTATGACTTCTGAACATTTTTGTCTCGTGCATGTATTCTTCATGCTTTAAAAAATGTCCCAAAATTGATTTTTTTCCCCCGAGATATCCTGTATAACATGAAAATGACATTAATGTCCTAATATCTAGTATGATAATGCAACTACAATCCTGACTGTTAAAGAAATGAATAAAAATTGAGAAATATCATATTCAAATTGGATGAGCAAAAGCATTTCCAAAGACTGAACACATTCAATATTAATTATTTTATGATGTATTTGTTACAAAACTGTCAACAACCACTTCTGTGAATCATAATAGTTCTAATAAAACATAAAACATTTGAAGATTTTGAAATGTTGCAAATACAAAATAAAACAATCATTCCTTATTATAATGTAAACTTGACCCAAAGGTTAGTAGCTGAAATATAAAAAATATAAAATGTTGTTCTCCTCTATAAAGGCTAAATCATGAAAATAATGAAAGCATTCTCAGTGCAAAAGTAGTTCAAAAATATGAAAGACATCTTTTTAGATTATCATCTGACTGTAGTGCTGCTTCAAAGGTCTGGAAATCCTTATGACATGGAAGTTGATGATGGAATAACCACTCTTAGGCCAGCGAGTCAACAGAGATAAAAATTAGGAACCTTTGTGAACAATAAATACCAAGAGACTAGAGGCCATAATCAAACTGCCAATGCAAACACATATACATTGACAGTTAATACAAATCATCATCAAAGAACAAGAAACCAATTGTCACTGGAGTCATGAGAAACCTCAGTTATTCCTAGAGTGAAGCTATCACCAAGCTTGTGGGATTGGGTGACAGTAGATACAGTCCAGAGTTATTCAGTAGCTGTAGGGTCTGTCCAAGTGACTGAGAAGCTACACCTGTTCACACAGTGTATGAGCCTGGTGAAGGACAGACAGGATCAGCTGTGTTAAGTATATTTACTATATATGCAATGAAGGTTTACCAGAACACTTAGTTCACTTGACAAGATGGTTACTTGCTAATGTTTAAAATAGCTTGTTGCAATATATACTTCAAACAATTTTTCTCAAATGTACATCTTAATGGTCCTAAGAGTATAGTCAGTTTACCATCTGAATACATGTGGTAAAATTTAATAAAATCTTTAACCTTCAATCATTGTTTAGGTTATTCCCACCCAATTATTTCAGGATCAATTGTCACTTCATTCATGAGTAGATGATATTGGATGATGGAATTTGTTATCTAGATTTATTTTAGGACTGTGGAGGGAATTATCTCCAACAAGAGTTGCATTTGGCAAGATATTTCAGTTCTCTTCAATACTCCTGGAAAATTTTCATGTCAATAATAGGAACATTGATTTATTCTACAAGACTAATGTAGGATTCAAATCAACCCCCTGGGAGTTCATATCTCACTGGTTCAGTTAATCATTTTTTTGACTTCAATTTTTAACTTAAATTTTTTTGTACCAATATAGGTCAGTGCTATTTGTTATAATATTCTTCTTCTACTTAAAGCAGAATAAACAAAGTATGGGACTAAAACTATAACTAGGATGTCTTATGTCTTATAAGTGCACTATCAAAGCCAAAATTTTGGGGAAGAAAAATATACAACAATTGCCAAGTATTCCAACTATTATGGTCCATCATTGCAAGTTACCACAATATATATTCTCTACTTCTCACAGATTAACCAAAAAGATGAAGTGGTTGAAAATTGGCATAAGGATCCCAAAATGCTGTACTATTACTAAAATTATCTTAATTACACAAATGTGACAAACCTCTTCTAACTTATGGGGCATACCCTGTATTATGTTAAAGGCACTATCAGTGATTTGCTAAATCAGAAAATTAAAAATATATCAAAAATCAGATTTTTAGATGTCTGTAACAAATATAAACATCCTAGCATACCCTAAGAGTGATAAGACCGAAAGCAACCTAAAAAAAGATAAAATCAGACATTTTAGATTTTAGTTATTACTGTCTGTACGGACACTTACTGCAACACCCAATTCAAAACTTTTTTTATAAATTTTTGATTTGAAAAAAAATACTTTTTGAAAATTCTATATACTCTTTCTTCACTTCTAAGCTACTCCTGCAAATGTATATATTTTGACACTTTTGGGTGGATCCCGATAGTGCCTTTAACTTAACAGTTCCTATAACATTCTTCAAATTTGATTTTACTATAATAGTATCTATCACCCTTTCCATAGTGCACATAGCTTTAAAATAACAGCCTGGATATCATGGCACTTGTCATAGCACATGGCAACAAGTACCAAACATTATCATGGTTTACAAATTTGTTCACAACATAGAAGTGTTAGTAAAACCCATTACCAGTGACAGTAAATGAACACATGGCTTGATTCCCAGCTTGGTCAGTGAATGTGTAAGTGACTTCAGTTGTTCCAACAGGAAAGCTATCACCAGGCTGATGGGATTGGGTGACCGTCGGTGTCACGCCAGAGTTATCAGTAGCCGTAGGCTCTGTCCAGGTTGCTGTTTGCATTGAAGTTCCAACAGGTGCAGCAACATCCACTGAATTAGGACAGTCATTAATCACGGGTGGAACTGTATCACCTTCCACCACTATAGGTAAAGAATATTAGTGGTACTATTAGACTTAAAACCCATGGGCCCATTTATACTCTATATCTCAAGTTCAATATTTGATGTTGAATACTTTCTGTCAAAAGTATTCTGCATAATAAAATCCTTCACATTCCCAGTTGAAACAGTTTAAATTGTATGCTATTCATTGATTTCTTAGTCTTATCAAAGTCATCTGAATAGTCCAATATTGTCAAAACTGCCAACCGTGGAAATATCTTGTATGATATAACTTTTGCTGTTTTTTACTTTTCTCTTACTTGGAATAAAAAAGTGTTTGACATCAAATATTGATATGTGATACCGAATATAAACCAATGTGAAACACCCAGCTTGAAATCGTAATAATGAATGGCACTGATTCGATATTTTGTATTTGGGTTTTGTTATGAAAAAAGAAATAGGAAATTCCATCAAATCTGAATTACTAAGACTATTACTATGAATTACTAAGATAATGTTAACAAGCAGAGAGTCGCATCTGTACTTGCTTATTGCGGGCAGTTTTGGAAAGATTTGGGTGTTTCCTGCTGTCTCCTGTGCCATTTTATTGGTAAAGCTCTCTTAAGATTATGTTCATAAAAAAGGAATTATTGGGATTGCTTCACAAATGCCAAATGTTATAAATAGAAATATGATATTCTGGATTTTTTGATTGGCTATGAATTAGTATGGTGAAAGATGTTAAAAAGCATGCATTACATGATAATGACCAAATGGTAGTTAGTAATGAATAATGAGTTACCAATTGTTATTGTGAATGTGCATCTGGCTACATTTCCCGATTGGTCAGTGAAGGCATAAATAACCTCAGATGTGCCAAGAGCAAAACTGTCCCCCGATTGGTGATTCCTGATCACCGTCGGTACATCGCCGGAGTTGTCGGTTGCCGTAGGCTCCGTCCATGTTACCACCCGTGTAGTTGTACCAAATGGTACGGTGTAACTCTCGTCCTGAGGACAATTGCTTATCATTGGAGGTATTGCATCAACAACAGTGACTGTAATGCAGAGGTGTTAGTGAAGGATTTGTTAGTGAAGATGGGATGTGTTAGTCATGAGATAACCGAAATATATAGCAGTAATGAATGATAGATACATGGTTATTTAATGATTACTATGTATCTATTTTGTGCTATAGAGAAGTGTGTTCACAAAATACTAAAAAGGTATACTAGATATTTCTCTAGTCACTACTGTCTCTAACACAAATCAAATTGTGTTTATCAGTAACAACAAAATATTACCCCACTAATTGTCAATTACTCGGATATAAAATTAACTATGTGTAATTATTAACATATAACTTGTTAACCACATTGGTGTATATTACAAAATTGCTACTTGCTATGCGAGTGTAGTAGGTTAGTGTGAAATCTCATGAACGATGCAAACTTGTTATCAAGCTAAAAATATGGTAGTAGCATACTAAGACCATTGTGAAGTCGGTTTGTTTAGGGTTGAACTTCAATAAATAAGTAAACTTCTGGGGAAGATTTTACATAAATGAAATTTCCATGTAATTTTACAGTAATTTGTAATGCCTCAATTATCAAACAAGTTTTGAACCACAAGAGTGATCACAAATAGGACTAGAACATTACCGGTGACAGTAAATAAGCATTGTGCATCGTTTCCAGCTTTGGTCGGAAAACGTGTAGGTGACCTGCGTGTTGCCAACATTGAAAATATCGCCGGATTGGTGAGACTGAGTGACCACTGGTGTCTGCCCGGAGTTGTCCGTGCAGTAGGCGGTGGTCCAGGTGACGGGTGCTGAAGACAGACCCGGTGGTATACTATACATGATATCTGTGGGACAATCGCTGACCACTGGTGCCACATTATCGACTACTGTCACTGCACGTGAAAAGGTCACAACAATATTTTCATCTATATCTGAGTCTACTAAGTTTGTGTGCAAAGTTATTACCAAGTCTAAACTACTTCAACTGAACCACAATGCATGTCTAAAAGGTGTAGCGATGGAAAATGTCAGCAAGTGAACATGCGAGCACACACTGCACAAATAATGCAACACGCACACAGTTTTAACCTTTATAGCAATAGTCAGATAGTTACATGTCAAACACACACGGCACACACGGCACACATGTGTACACATACACACACATGCACATACACACACATACACCTCCACACACATGCACAACAGTTTATTTTGGCTCGTACTAAAATCGGCCAATGTCCCCACAGAGCCTGCTGCACCCAATTTTTTGTGCAACATGTATGTATCGATTACCAATTCTTTATTCAGTGGGCGTGGTTTATCATGTTAGCAAGAAATTTGATTGGATTAGGTCAAAGCTCCGCCCTGCATTACTGGGTAATAGATGGATAGAGCGTGCAGCAATTACTCGGTGTATTCGAATATATGCTCTCTCGCGCAAACGGCGCGGTTATACTGCGTCGTGCATTTCGCGTCGGTACGCAAATGCAATTACGCAGCGTGACGATCACCGCGCGATGACTTTGGTTCCTTGGATTGAAACATTTGTTTTCAAGAGGGGAGCAATTATTTAAATTAATAAAAAAGAATGTTGTTAGAATATTTTTGACAAATAAATTAAGTCGATTAAAGCAAAAATTACACATTTCTAAATAAGAAGAATGCGCCGGCATCCACCACTGCAAAATATTGGATGCCCATCCATTAATGCCAATCTAAGAGGCCAAAACAAAAAATCCATCTTTGATTCTCTAAAAATGTCCAAAGGCAAGCTTAAAGGTCCCAGGAATGCAAATATAATTGAGTTGTGGTTTGTGTCCAAGTCTACAAGGAGGGGGTGAGAAAGCATCAATATTTGGGTTGGTGCATGACATCATTAGTGACTATGATTTCAGAGTAATAGAAAAATTCCAGGTGACTGGTCGTGAATCTATTCATGGCACTGACTGAAAATCAATAGTTTCACTAAATGATTGTAATGGTAGTGTATTCTTTTTGTGGCCCTGCTTATTGGAATGGAATGCCCCGTAAAGATTTGGATTGGTTTATCATTCATTTCCTGGCGACCTTTAACCCAATAACTATCAAGGAAGGGATGAACCCCCATTACACACACACACACACTCCTATAGAGACAGAAGTCCTAACTAATCTCTGTGGGGACATTGCCTTGTTCAATAAGAGCAATTTTACAACATGGTTCCCAAAAGGAAGTTGGGATGACACAGACATTTCTAAAACCACTTAGCTTGTTGTGGCCTTTTTTGTCAAGTTAAAACGTCACCACAGAATGACTAATGGAATCAAGATCTAAAGGTTCTGTGTTCGAGTCCCCACTGCAGCCATCATGTTGTTTACTTGGGCAAAAACTTCCTCACTTGCCTCTCTCTCTCTATTCAAGGGGTGGTATTGCAGCTGTTAGGCCAATGACAATATCTAAGTATGAAAGGTTTTTAAAGGTATGTGTTTAACCAGTAATCACATAGTTGAAGTGAAATGATTCTGATATTTTTAGTGGTAGGGAAATAAATTGTAAAGCACCAATGATACTGTGATTAGCTATTATAATTGTGTGCATACAATTAATATTTATTAGGCACCATACAGGTTAGTCATATAGTAAAATCCTAATGCACATGCACACATACCCACACACATCGAAGTAATACACACATTCTAATTCCCATACATACACACATAAACACATACAATGCACTAATAAACTTGCATACATACACTTAAGCAGTGAGTGAAAGCAAGAGATCAAACAACATTTCAGAGAGAAACCCTTGAATTGTCCAATTGTTTCAATCTTAAGGGTATGGGTAAGGGTTTTATTGGCACTTGAGTTGATAGAATTGGGTGTTAGGGTTACAAATTAAAGTCACAGTTAGGGTTAAGGTATAGTTGAAGTTTAGGACTTAAGGTTGAAAAGGTAGACAAAAACAAAATCAGAAGAAAAGAATAATTCATTTTACAGCTGCACAACACCACTAACAATTATTGTGAGATCTTCTAAACCAGTGGCGTAACAGGTGGGGGGGGGCAGGGGGGCAGGTTGCCCCCCCCCCCCCCCCCGACGACTTTGGCCGGGAAAAAATTTGCAAAAATCATGCT
The DNA here is from genome assembly GCA_023653785.1 of Ophioderma brevispina. Lineage (NCBI taxonomy): Eukaryota > Metazoa > Echinodermata > Ophiuroidea > Amphilepidida > Ophiodermatidae > Ophioderma > Ophioderma brevispina. The sequence goes on along the minus strand of JAMKCH010014897.1, from coordinate 41,519 downwards.
AAATAAGCCGGTTTTTAGCCCTCTGGCCAGGAAAAAATTGGCCTTTTGGCCCCCCTGGAGGGAAAAGTCCCAAGAATGGGGAAATTTGCCCCCTCAGAGCGGGCCAGGGCCCGATACGCCACTGTTCTAAACCCTAGGTGCAGAATTAAGGACCAGCTAAATGTGCACAGGCATTAAATAACACACATGGACCATCCTTTTCAACACTACCACAAACAGCACAAGCTTCTTCAATAGTCAGCTCACAACAAAAACAAGCTCCAATGTCAGGGAAGCAACATGATAACTTAATTTATGCTAGCCAATTTTGATTTGATTTTGACCCTTTTCTTTTGATAGAGGCAGAGGATTATCACTGGAGCATCCATTGGGGCTGACACTATCCGAAAGCTAAACATAGGTTCATGAAAATTTGATTACAACAAGACCCAAACTGAAAATACAGCATTAATGGCAGCTCGTCATACAAGAAAAATGTATTACAACTGACTATTACACTTGGTAAATTCTACAAGTCTCGTATCGCATCTCTTGATAATGGATGTAGAAGTCTTGCATTATACATAAGATACAAATGTATGGCTTTATACATACATCTTCAAGTGTGGATAGGAACTTGTAGCACTAGTGCAACACAACAAAACTTAATGTGCTCATAGATGTGTGCTATTTGATTTTTTTCCTTCTTCTTCTTCCAAAAGGTACATGCGCAGGTACTTGAGTGCGCTGATTTAAATTATAGACACAGAAAATACAAACTGAGGTTATTCAGCAACCGGAGTCCTGCAAGACTGCTCTAAACAAAGTTGCATGCAAAACAATTATGCTTATAAGAATGAAGGCTACTACTAACAGAGTTCACTGTTGATACAAGTACTGTATGAAGTTGGGCCAAACCTTTGTCACTCAGAGTTTGACATTTTTTTATTTAAACAACATCAAACGAATCGGCATGAACAATGCATTAAATGAGCCAAACACAAGCTAGTCTTAGGTTCCAATAGTTTGATATGGCGTCTCAATGACTGCAATCACTGGAAAGCCCTCTAAAAACTGCTGACTTATCTGATATAATCTATACAGAATCTATCAGAGTTGAAAAAAAAAGGGTTAACAAGACTGACACAAACAAGGGATTTGCCACACAGTTGGGGATACTGTACAAGTCTCAACGTAAGAAGTTAGAATTCTGTATAAGATCTAGTATAAAGGCTTTCATACACGTCTTCAAATGTGATATAGAACTTGCAGTAACTAAGCTGGTGCAGACAACAAGCATCTGTGTTAAGGTACTTACATTGGAGATTCAAAATCTCCTATATACAAGCAGGCTACAAGAAGGCATGCATACAAACAATCTCAATTCAATCATTACCGCTGACATCAAATGCACACACAGCAGAATTCCCTGCTTGGTCAGTAAATGTTATGTGACCTTGTGTGGTCCGACTGCAAATCTGTCCAGGGTATGAGTCGGGTGATGGAGGAACCACACAGACTCATCTGTGGCGTGTTGGCTCCGTCCATGTGACGCTAGCCGAAGGTACGCCAGACTGAACCATTTCAGATATTGTTCCAGGGCAACCACTTATTACCGTTGGTGTATTATCTACGTGTAACTGTGAAAGAAGGTGGGGACATTTCCTGTGCATTATGTCAGCTACATGAGGAATACAAACCACCGATTATAACACTGCAAGCAGAATGGAAGGACGCACTGATCAGCAGCACTGATCTGATACTGTGCTTGTTATTAGAAGCAAAAGATATTCTAACATTTGTGGAGCACTGATCTGACACTGTGCTTGTTATTAGAAGCAAAATATATTCTAACAATTTGTGGAGCACTGATCTGATACTGTGCTTGTTATTAGGAAGCAAAAGATATTCTAACAATTTGTGGAGCCTGATCTGATACTGTGCTTGTTATTAGAAGCAAAAGATATTCTAACATTTGTGGAGCACTGATCTGATACTGTGCTTGTTATTAGAAGCAAAAGATATTCTAACAATTTGTGAGCACTGATCTGATACTGTGCTTGTTATTAGAAGCAAAAGATATTCTAACAATTTGTGGAGCACTGATCTGATACTGTGCTTGTTATTATAAGCAAAAGATTATTCTAACAATTTGTGGAGCACTGATCTGATACTGTGCTGTTATTAGAAGCAAAAGATATTCCAACAAATTGTGGAGCACTGATCTGATACTGTGCTTGTTATTAGAAGCAAAAGATATTCTAACAATTTGTGGAGCACTGATCTGATACTGGGCTGTTATTAGAAGTAAAAGATATTCTAACAATTTGTGGAGCCTGATCTGATTACTGTGCTTGTTATTAGAAGCAAAAGATATTCTAACAATTTGTGGAGCACTGATCTGATACTGTGCTTGTTATTAGAAGCAAAAGATATTCTAACAATTTGTGGAGCACTGAGCTGATACTGTGCTTATTATTAGAAACAAAAGATATTCTAACAATTTGTGGTGGTGCATACTACAAAAATGGTAATTTTGTCACAATTAGTAAATTTTTTGTTGGCGCTTCAATAATTTCAAACATTTTCGATTGTTTTTAAATTCACTATTTTTCAGCTTTCTACACACAGACCTAGACACAAAATAAACATTTTCATGCATTGCTAATTTAAGGCTAGTTCAAAAGTGTGTGAAAAGCGTGAAAAAAAAGCAGTGTCATATGTAGACTTTTACAGTATCAAATGACTTAGTGTGTAGGGTGTCTCAAACAATATGCTACCTTTTTTGACAAGTTTTTGAAAACATGAAGAATATGTTTTAAGTCAAAACTATGAAATTATGCAAACAAATCTTTTACTACTATAGTGTTAAGAGCATGAGCCATTATATCCTGAATGTTTTTGTGTAAATTTGAGCAGACCTAAAAGGCATTTCACTCGGCAACTAGAGATTAATCGATATTGGTATCGAACTTCGGATCGGGGGCCTAAGTATAATGGGTGTTTTACCAGGTTTTAAGTAGAAACACGAAACAAGAGTTCCTCAAAAAGTTAACCTTAAAATCCAAAATTGCTCATTAGAACTTGTAGCAAATGTGGACCACACAATTTATTAATTATAATAATCATCGCTGTTTCCTAAGTTTGAAACTTTAAACCCCGTTTAAATATATGGGGCAAATCATCGGATCGGATTGGTGAATCGGCCGATACTACAAAAATATCGGCCATCGGATCAGCAGAGGAAACCCTGGATCGGTTAATCTCTATCGGGAACACTAGTGTAAAAAATTTGAGCACACCTATCACATTCTGTTGTGTTGCAATGGATTATATGGTTCGCGTTCTTTTTTTTTTTTTTTTGATTAATAATGCTACATTTCCACTGTCATAAACTTCTCTCATCAATAGGTGAGGTACAAATCAGAAGCAACTAATTCCTTCCAGCTTATTACTGACTTATTACTAAAGAAGTGTAATTGTACAGGTTTAATTCCTTCCAAGAAAACCAAATAAAAAGCAACAGTATGAAGTTATAGTGGCAGATTTCAGATTTATAGAGCCAGACACCACATTACAAAGGTTTTTCAAACAGTGTGCATTCGGTAATATTTAGGGACAACAATACACAAAATTTACAAGATTAAATAACTTCAAAGCTATAGCAAAAATGCTAGAATTAGAAGATTGTAATTGAAAATGAATGGATAGTTACATCATACCAGCTGTGAATGAGACAATACAAGCAAAGGTTGAGAAGTTAATACAATAACCTGTAGTAAGATTAAAATTGATTGAATATTAAGCAGTAGAAAGCACTACACCTTACTGAAGAAAAAACAAGAGATTTGTCTCTACAATTATCAATAATTACAGATAACACATTATAAACAGTATTGTTAAAAAACAAAGCAAAAACTAAGAAATATTTGTACAGAATGATAGTTTGGACTATTCAGAATTGTCCACCTATAAGACACCAAAATCAGCCGGACAAAATAGACAACACAACTATAAGAAAATCCCTGAGAAGTAGTATAAAGCAACACCAGTGACCATCACAGCAACCTTCATATAATTTACCAGTGATATCAAATGTGCAAACTTCTGAATTTCCTGCTTGATCAGTGAATGTGTATCTGACAGCAGTTGTGCCAACAGGGAAGTCGTCTCCAGGTTGGTGAGACTGAGTGACTGTTGGTGTCATGCCAGAGTTATCGGTAGCTGTTGGCTGTGTCCATGACACACTAACAGACGATGTTCCACCTGCAACTGTCTCAGAGATGGGTCCTGGGCAACCGCTAACAACTGGTGGCATTGTGTCAACTGTAGTGACTGTATAAGCATAACCCTACATATAAGAATCCCTAAAACTTCACACAAAACTTAATTTTACATGTTTAATAGAAATAAGTTATCACTAATTTCCCTTATACATTTATCTCAATAACCTACTTTATCTTTTTTAAAGTTGCTCAATTGTTACCCATGATGAACAAAGGAAAATTATCTCAAACAAGTTTACAATAAAATCACGAATATACTTTGCATAATTTGAACATATTTTTTTAAAATGCAACAGAACCATATTTTCTATAGGTATCATTGCATATTTTTGTTGCATTTTTCCAAATTTGCAAACCAAATTGCAGCCATTAAAAAGATTATTTAAAAAAATGGAAGCTATTATTTCTTTAGAAAATTACGAAAGAGTGCAACATAAACTAGGTTGTAATTCAAACTGTCAAGTAGAAATAAAGCATAAAGCACAGACTTTTGGGAAGCAAACATAAGCCAACAATAACCTTAATCATCTGAACAAAATTCTAAAACTGGGTCATCCATGGGATCATTCAATACAAACTTAGTTTCATCAAAATAGGCTAACAAAACAAATTTCACATCAACACAGTGCAGCAGAGCACGGCCCCATAAATTTCTGAGTTTCCTGCATGAAGGTTTGAAAGGATAAATGTACCACAAAGCATTTTCTCTCAAAGTGGTAGTATTGAGTGATTATGGAAACACATTATCAGTTGGCTAGCACATTTTACCAGATATTCTCTCTCTAAAAAAAAAAAACAAAATTGATCACCAAAAGAAATTCCATCACCTTTTTCACTTTTACACAGATTTAATTAGCAAGGGTCGAATTACAGTAGAATTTCAGAACTGCAATGCTAGGCTTTTACAAAGGAAAGCTGAAGAAAGACCACATTGCTGAGTACAGAAAGCTTTGCACAATTTACCAGTGATATCAAATGCACAAATTTCTGAGTATCCTGCTTGATCAGTGAAAGTGTATCTGACAGTTGTTGTGCCAACAGGGAAGTCGTCTCCAGGTTGGTGAGACTGAGTGACTGTAGGTGTCATGCCAGAGTTATCAGTAGCTGTAGGCTGTGTCCATGACACACTAACAGATAATGTTCCATCTGCAACTGTCTCAGAGATGGGTCCTGGGCAACCGCTAACAACTGGGGGCATGGTGTCAACTGTAGTGACTGTATAAATATAACCCTACATATAAGAATCCCTCAAACTTCACAAAAAACTTAATTTTACATGCTTATTAGAAATAAGTTATCACTAATTTTCCTCATACATTTCAGGTTTCAGGTTTCAGGTTTCAGGTTTATTTATCATTTATCTCAATAACCTACTTTATCTTTTTTTAAAGTTGCTCAATATTGTTCTCCATAATGAACAAATGAAAATTATCTCAAGCAAGTTTATAATAAAATCACAATTAATATACTTTGCATAATTTGGACATTTTTTTAAATGCAAAAGAACAATATTTTCTATGGACATCATTGTATATATTTAGTAACATATTTGTTTCCAAAAATTTGCAAACCGAAATTGCAGCCATTAAAAAGATCACTTTTAAAAAATGGAAGCTATTATTTCTTTAGAAAATTAGGAAAGAGTGCAACATAAACTAGGTTGTAATTCAAACTAAGTAGAAATAAAGCATAAAGCACAGACTTTTTGGAAATAAACATAAGCCAACAATAAACTTAATCAAAATTCTAAAACTATATTTACTAAGTTGCTAATCTGGGTCATCTTAAAGTGGGATCATTCAATACAAACTTTGCACATAAAAAGTAGTTTCATCATGTAATAGGCTAACAAAACAAAACACATCAACACAGTGCAGAAGAGCACAGCCCATAAATTTCTGAGTTTCCTGCCTGAAGGTTTGAAAGGGTAAATGTGCCATGAAGCATTTTCTATCAAAGTGGTAGTATGAGTGATTGTGAAAGCACATTATCAGTTGGCTAGCACATTTTACCAGATATTCTCTCTAAAAAAAAACAAAAATTGATCACCAGAAGAAATTCCATCACCTTTTTCACCTTTACGCAGATTTAGCAAGGGTCGAATTACAGTAGAATCACTAAAACACCAATCATGCAAATTATTTGTAGTTTTATCAGAACTGCAATGAGAGGCTTATACAAAGGAAAGCTGAAGAAAGACCACATTGCTGAGTATAGAAAGCTTTGCACAATTTACCAATGATATCAAATGTGCAAACTTCTGAGTTTCCTGCTTGATCAGTGAATGTGTATCTGACAGTAGTTGTGCCAACAGGGAAGTCGTCTCCAGGTTGGTGAGACTGAGTGACTGTTGGTGTCATGCCAGAATTATCAGTAGCTGTTGGCTGTGTCCATGACACACTAACAGATGGTATTCCAATTTCAACTGTCTGAGAGATGGGTCCTGGACAACCGCTAATAACTGGTGGAGTGGTGTCAACTGAAGTGACTGCAAATAATTGTATTATTTCTGTAAGTCCCACAAAATCAAATTATTCGGTATTATTACAGTGATAAAGAACATGAATATGTTTACAAAGTGTGCCTACCTATCTACACATGTTTAGTGACTAACTTCATTGAAGGTGTAACCTATTAATTTCTAGATGCATCCAGATCAAGTTACTAAATTACAGGAATGCTACAAACACACTCATCATTCCAAAGTTTAACAAGATCACCCGCCAAGTGCAGATCTTTCCATGCAAAAACAGTGAGCTTGTAAGAAAGGGTAAAAGGAAGGGTCTTTGGGAAATAAAAGCTATTTTTCAAAGGTGTGTGCCAAAAATTAACATGTTTTTGGATGAAGAAAAAATATTGTGCATTGTGGAAAAAAATATTGTACATTGTGGAAAAAGTAACCAATTTTTTTCTTGAAACAAAGGTCTTTGTATGACTCTGGGAATTTTGAAAACAAGTCATCTTGAATAACAGCATGTCAAAATGAGGGATCTTGACCAATATTTACATACAAGACCCAAAAAGAGGGAGTGCCCTCCATGGATGAAACAGCTACTGATAGTAGCATCAGCTCTCATGAAACCTATTTCTACAACATAAAGCAAAGGCTAAGCATCTATCAGCCCAAATTCAGTTAAACTATAATTAATATTCATGCGGGATATAAGTTTTACCAATGACTTCAAATGTGCACATGGCTTGATTCCCAGATTGATCAGTAAAGGTGTATGTGACTTGTGTTGTCCCAACAGGGAAGTTATCACCAGGTTGATGGGATTGGTGATTGTTGGCATCGTGCCTGAGTTATCAATAGCTGTCGGTTCTGCCCACGTCACAGCGGTACCAGTCGTTTCTACTGAGGTTGTTTCCGTAACACGTCCAGGACAACCATTTACCACTGGAGGTGTGTTATCTATGGCCGTAACTGACCAAATAGGGGAAAAAATGGGCAGTAAATTACATTTATGGGATTTCCCTCTCTCTAATTATAATGTAACTTCATACTTTTTTACACCATTCATGATTTTTAACTAGAATTTCACGGTTCTCGGCTTTCACGCTCGCTATATTCAAAGAATATAAGCTGTGGGCCGCCCCATGAAAAAACTTAACAATTTTTGACACACACATCCATACAAACACACACACACACATACACACATACATACACACGCACAACGGATTGCTAAGTGGTCCTGCCAGCTATAGCTGGCGGCCCACAAAAAAAACTTTTTCTTGATTAATAAAAACACTTTTTGGTATGTCCTTCATGTAAGTAGACAAAGTTGGCCTGGAGTAAAGACTTTCACCAAGTGATTATGCCGGTTACAGAATAAAGCTGTATCTCATCGTTTTCTGAGTATAGTCCCATACTCAAATATAATCCCACCCACCCCTAATATTTGGGAAAATTTCAGAAAGGGGGGAAAATCTTTTGAAAAAATGTCAATCTAGTTTGTAACACTTTCTCTCATACCAAACTAATACAGGGATATTAAATATGCAATGCACATGAAATAATTTACCTAATTTGGAACCAACATCCATTATAATTCCAGCCTCTCATTTCAACAATTATTCACTTCTCAAATAAGTGCTAAGATACTCATACTAAGATAATTACAGTAATTTCTCAATGTTAAGTCTTTGCAATAGATTAAAAACTGTGACATGTAAAGTGACAAGCATAAGCATGGAACAATACCATACAGATAAGAAAAAAGTGCAGAAAGAAGACAACAATGTACTCAAAGTCTGGCAAGATTCACTGAAGTTGATACCATCTTGGGAAAAGTAAGAAGAAGCAAAAAGCCTTTAACTTGACAAAGTGAGATTGACATTAATCTTACAAAACGGCAAGATGAGTGGTAAGAGCAACAGGCATTCAGTCAGACATTGAAGACAATAGAATTTACAATATAAGGTATGGGTTTGAATCATTTGATCAATTAAATCAAAGGACTTATTTCAATCAAGAGTTCAGGAAACAATAAAGGCTGAAACAAATAACCAAACTTATCAATAATTAACCAAAAACCACATTCCAACATAACAAAAATAGATAATTATAACAAATATGTCATTACTGCTTATCGTGAATGAGCAAGTTGCAATGTTCCCGGACACATCTGTAAATATGTAAGTACGACTGGTATCTCCCGTTTCAACTGTGAACCTGGCGCATGAGTCTGAATCATGCTGACAGTCCCACCAGAATCATCCGTAGCGGTTGGCTCCGACCACGACACAACCGTCTGACGTCCGATTGGTGCAGTCAGGGCGATGGTATTAGGACAGTCCATAATGGTCGGTGGTATACCGTCCGTTTCTAGTGTAGCGTATGCATGAGTTTCAGTTAAAATCAAAAGATAATTTGTGATGTTTTTAAACATCAAACAAATTTAATCTATATACTACAAGATATATTATCCTATTTTATAAAACTTCACGATAAATCTAACTATGAATAGTAAAAAACAAATACAAGCTAAGTTTCAGGCACTATCAGTTTTCTTTCTGTACTACTTTATACAATCTAAATATCAATACAAAATACAAACTAAATTGCATGCACTATGATTCTCTAAGCTGATCAAGAATTGAAATACCACATGCAAACCAAAACTATCAAATCTAAATTAATAACTGAACTTTTAAGTACAGCATGCAAGTGCCGTTAATAATTTTAATTTACAATTAAGAGTAGTTGTTAACTAATTTTCCATTACTCCAAATTAAATTTGTACATGTTATTTTATCACTGATAAACTCAATTAGTGTTCTGTTTAGAATTTGCCTCAATAAACAATAGCTCCTGTAATGCTACCAAATAATATTTACCGTTTTATCACATAACCTCTTTGTCATTTCAAAATCTCATTGACACTTAAAACATTTATTGGAAACAAATTACAAGAAAATTTTAACCTGATGTGTATCAATATTTAAACCTATGATGTGCATTAATATTGAAGCCTAGTCCTCACCAAATACAATTCAGTTTGCAGAGTATTTAATATAAATCACACTTGAGAGAGGATTGCTAAACTTTTTTTCACAAATTGTTGTTTAAATAATGCCAAGTCTTAAAACAAAAATATCCTGAATAAATAGGTGTTAATAATAAAAACTTGTGTTTGGAACTAAATTCTATCTATCTAGTTTATTCATGCACTAAATTTGTGCACTACTACTACTACTAGCAACACACCAATTGACCAGTCTCTTACCCAATATTGTTATGGTAAACCTGCATTCCCTTATATTCCCTGACTGGTCAGAAAACACATATCTGACGACCGTTTCACCAACCGGAAACGAGTCCCAGATTGATGCGTCTGGCTGGTAACAGGGATGGCGTTTCCCAAGCCATCGTCTGATGTTGGTTCTGGAGACCATGTTACAACACGAGACATACTGCCCGCGGGAATGGTGTAAGTCATGGATTCAGGGCAGTCATTGACAACTGCATCGCTTACTTGAATGACTGCAGAAAATTAGAATAGTTAAGAAGCTGCTTTTTGACACAGATTCATACTTGGAATGCTGCAAAACTCATATAACTCAACTAGAGCATTTTGTGCTTGAATATGGATAAATAATTTGCAAGTTTATTTTCATTACAAATTCTTAACATATTAATGTATTATTTGAACAATATTTTGTCAAGTGCACATCTTACTATTTACTTTTTTTGTGACAAATAAATTTTCTATCTACACAATTTTAGATTCAACAAAATCTTTTATTATACTCCTATTCACACATACTGATAACTTGGAAAAGACAAGTTGCAGAGTTGCCAGCCATATCCGTGAAGGTGTATGTGACATCGGTGGCCCCGATTGGAAACGAACCAGGAGGCACATGAGACTGAACCAACTGTGGTGCGACACCTGAATTATCTGTTGCTGTAGGGGCAGTCCAGGTTGTAAATGATGATGTTTGGCCTACTATGGCTGATATTGTCATGGATTGTGGACATCCTGTGATGACTGGAGGAATGGTGTCAGAGGCATCCACTAAACAGTAAAATGAAGCATCCATAACATTATTAACACTTCAGTTTTTAGAATGGATATGCATGAGGTGTTTATTCTTACGAAAATAGCAAGCAAAGTCTTTTTGATACTGCAAGCAGGTAGGGGGTGCAATTTTTTTAAAAGGGCAACTTGCAGAAACCAAGGGAACCATCTAAAAGGAAGGATCAAATTAAGCCCAGGGCAGCCAAGGACAGGACACCTCTGTAGGAACCAGTTTAAAAGGTGAGGATTATAGAAAAGTCTCTTTGTGAAGGAGCAGATCAAATTTGTTTAACCCCTGATTCCTGCCTTAATCATTTCAGGTGAGGGCTAATGTATGTAAAAGCTTTACAACCATGCAAAAATATCGATTTTGAAAAATCTTGAGGGCGCACTATTTTTCAAATGTGCCAGTGTCTCTTTAAGGTCTCTTCAACCTCCCTACAACCATTCTTCTATTGTGAGCAATTGGCAGATAGTACTCAAGGAGTTTAAAAACTGACCACTTTCATAAATGATACAGATCTTCATGGCAATGATTATGCAGTACCTCTGGCATATATGAGCTCCTATACTTGATTAACACCAAATAGGCGGACCCTCATAACAGTGCGAATGAATGGATTAACTGTAGGCCGCAAGAACAACGCAAGAGACGCCAGTGTTGTGTAGATTATGCGTGGCGCGCGCGATTTTGTGAAAAACGCTCGAGTTACATTTTGGTTTACTTTACGCGCGGAACGATAACAACGAATGAATTCCGCCTAGTTGGTGGTATAATCAAAGTATAGTATTTGTGGAAAGGAAGGAAATCTGTTTGGGAAAAAAAAAAGTTGTACATCATGGCTGACATGAGGTTACTTCTTGAAGTAGTAGTAACAGGACACAAAGCATGGGTTCCAGGCAACATCAAGGGTGGTGATTACCATTTTTGAAAGTAGTAAATGGGAAGAGCGGAGGATTTCAAGTGTTTACTTCTACTTTCACCAAAGCTGCAGCCAGGCTATAAAGAAGCAAAGGTAACAACATCATCAAACAGCTCAAAGTCACTAAAAGCTGTTTTGATATTTTGTTCTAATTGCAAAGTGCAGGTATAAGTACACATTTTGCATTATAACTGCACATTCACGAAACATTGGACTGTCTTTATGCAAAAATGCATGCGTTGCAGGCGGGGGCATTTTCTGCGCATATGTGTTCCTTTGTGCAATTAGGGATTTACAGTCTTACTGGGAATGCCGGCATATTTTCAATACGGTCAATGGATTTTGATCAATATAACTACTTAAATTCTGTATTGAGCATTGTTTTTTTTTCTACCTGCATTTTCAATCAAGAACTCAGCTGAAAGTCTTATATATTAAATCAAGAAAGGCAGATGTCTCATTTTCACACACAGTTAAGCGCAACAAGCTCCTCCACCAAAGGGCCACACATTCAGCCACATGGGTAAGTAAAAATTATTGTACATCCTCCCTGTACATTGGGGTATCATAAATATACTGATGAAAAGAGACCTTGGTATACCGAGTATAAACTGGTCCAAGATTTGAGGGTGCATGATGTTTGTTTGTTTTGTAACAATGAGAATCTCTAATTGTGAAACAGGTGTTGCTGTGGGAGCAACATTGTATCCGTTAAATGTCTGAACCATCAACTTTCGAAGATAAACAGTTTTATTGACAAATCTATGATATTAGTCAGAAAAAAAGTTGAATGATTCACCAATGTTGAAATATTAACCATTATCTTTTTAACATTGAACAGGAAGTCATTCTATTATTGATCAAGCTATTAATTACAGTGTGAGTCAATAAAAACCCTACATTCAGGAAAATTTTTTCTTCAAAGGTTAAACATTTAATTTTGCTTGAATTTTTGCTTTGGTTGTTTACAGGGATAAACAGGCTATCCGAAGATTTTTTTTGGGTGTCTTTCGACTTTGGGTTCAGAACTATGTCAATTTTGCGGAGAGACCTGAAAATTCTGTTTTGGCCGATATTAATAGCCATACAATGCGGAGCAACTGACACCGCCGACGTATACCATAAACACATATAGCAAATTACAATTCGCACGATGCAATTTCAAGTTGGTATTGATTTCCTTCTTGACAAAACATCAGTTTTTGAATAAAACAGCTATGTGTAACATACACAAAGCCTGTCGCAAACAAAATGGTACAAGCAAAACCGATTTTTTTTTCAATTTATATCTCAAAATAAGTAAGGATTGATTTGTACATCAAATTAAGGAGAAAAACCAGGCTTTCCAGGATTTTTTGTTGTCATCTCAATTTGCTTATTTCAATCGAGAGATAACCTAGTTTCTGCGGAACACCCAAATCGAGTTTTGTGCACTTTCTGGTTGTGTGAACATGGTGAAAGAATCAGTTAAACATAATTATTCCACATTTTTGAACAGATATGGAATGTCTTAAAAAAAGGGATTACTTCATAAAGAGACTCGTAACAGATGCGAAAACAGTTTTACGTAATGGTGGAAGTTTGATCAGTAAGTTCTGGCTTTAAGTAAAGTGAATCACATTCGACATAACATACTGTTGTTGTTAGAAGAGAATCACGATCGTACAGCACCTGGAGAGGGGAGAGTTTTAAATGGTCTTGAAGTATCATGAAACGCAATTCAATACCAACACCTTTGATATACTTTGCTCCAAATGAAAATTGTTATTGACTTCAACAATTAGTAAATGTACAAAAAATGTGGCAATATTTTAAAACCATTTCTTTGATTTGGAGTGTTAATTTTGGTTGCAATACATTCCTTCTGGCATGATTTTAACAGATACCAATTTTGTAATAAATTCAAAGCTCCATTTCATTGACTTGTCAATAAAAATATTTTGTATTGTTTTATTAATTTATGAAAGACGAAGAATTAATCATTGACCTGATTAATTTACTATTAAAACTTGGGTTGATAAAACTAGACTTCCTTTGTGTACTTTATTGGGTTTTGTTTTCTTTTGGAGTTGCAATCTTTGTAAGCTTCAAGACAGCGTGGCATAACTGCCCGAAACAACTCTGGCCCATGCATACAAGTGGCACAAAATCGATTTTGGTGTACCACTAATTGATATATCTCTGGATTGACAATAGCAAATACGATGAAACAAACACCATTCGAAAGCCCGGTCTTTGTTCTTTCAGTTTTATGCCAAGTAAGAACGACTTATTTTGAAATATCACCTATTTAACCGAGTTTTTTTCTGATTGTACCATTTTTTTATGAGACAGGCTGTAATTATAAGAAAATGTCTTCAACAAAGTAACTTACCATGTGTTTCATCCTAAAGAGTCAGTTATTGAAAACCACTGCATATCAATGCTCATGTTCATGACCATATGAAACTGGCTCAGATATTTTTGTTTTACATCTCTTTAAAAAGGTAATTATTTGCATAAACAAAAATACAGTATACTCAAGCATCCATACACTCGAGAAGAACTAAGTCTGAAATTGGAATTAAAACTTAACAATTCAAAATATGCTGAATACAAAACGTCTATGGTTTTACTTTGGCTCCCAATTTTCGTTGTTTTAAGGGTTAAACCTTGAAATCTTGCTGATCCAAAGTAACTGTGGTCTTAACACCAGCTTCTTGACTTTCGTATTTGGGAAATTTAACATTTTTCACTCACATTTTTTTTTTAATCTCCGGGGTATTATTTTTTTAATCCTTCAATATTCTCCCACCTTCTATTTATTTAACAATAATGGTGTTATGTTTGTACTAAATCACTCTTGAAGACCATGTTACTCTATGTAACGATGCATCTTTGTTTGGCCTCAAAAGCGGCCAAACATGATTTTTAAGTTTTTTTTCATCAGCAAAATAGGCATACCTTCTTCCCCAAAGTCTAAATGACAACCAAATAAACGTTTTCTAAAAGCCTGTTTATCCCTCCTTAATAACCAATAACAAACATTGAAGCAAAAGTAATTTTTAACTATTTTAATTGTTGTTTTTTTTATTCGAAGTAAGTTTTTTTTTTTACTCACACTGTATTTGGCCATAACCATATCCCGACTCCGACTGCGACTATTATCGCCCCTACGCCGTGGCCGGCGCACTCACCACCATCCGCATGACTGGGGGCATCTTTTGCATTTCTCCGTTATACCAACCGCGTTACGTGTACGTGTTACCCACCAAAGAAGCATCAATTTTGGATCAGTTTCAAAACAAACATGCGCAAAACCAACACTATTTCACTGTTATCATTTGTTATCATCATGGGCGGCTCAGGAAAAAATGTATTTCTTGGCCTGCAAAAATAGCGATAAAAAGTTACAAAAATGGAAACGAACTGCGTGCGAATTCAATTCACTCGCTAATGACACCAACGAAACAATCATCGTATCCATTTCAGTCTAATAACCACCTTGTAACTCGCCGGTCATTTTCACGTGTACTGATAGTCCAGCCGTAGACATCCAGCACAGACGAAACTAATTTTTTTCATATCTCCGAAATCGATCACATGGGAACGGAAGTGTCCTTTCTAAAAAACACCAACAACCCGCATCGGAGGATGTCACGTTTTTCATTTTCAGCAAATAGATCGGTCTTTGGAACTTTCAAGTTTTCACGTACCGAAATAATATCAACATTGATTTATTTACTTTATTTTTGTCTGGATGTTTGAATTTTATGAAATTATTTTTCTCACGGGGACGCGGCTGTTATTACCAAGTTTTAACACGTATTCTAACCATAAGCGTTCATTCCTCATTCACGCAAGTGGTCTAGATAACTTCAATTTTTACAACAACAGTAAGACACTTGCCCTGGAATTTCAGTTAGGCCAGTCCCTACATCATCCTTCCGATCTAAATCCATGGAAATAAACGTTGAAGGTGTTAACAATTTGGCAAAAACAGGTAGGTTGTAAATTCTTATTATCATGATTATGGGCTTATTACTCGTTCGTTAAGCATATGCGGCGTGTGTGGTACTGTGTCTGTGTTTTTGTGGCC
The DNA here is from genome assembly GCA_023653785.1 of Ophioderma brevispina. Taxonomy (NCBI): domain Eukaryota; kingdom Metazoa; phylum Echinodermata; class Ophiuroidea; order Amphilepidida; family Ophiodermatidae; genus Ophioderma; species Ophioderma brevispina. The sequence continues at coordinate 25,729 of JAMKCH010014897.1, read as the reverse complement.
GGGATGCCCCCCAGTAATTGCGGCGACGTAGAGGTTGTCCTTTCGAGGCTTCCCCGTCGGATTCGTGTAGAAACCATGCCTGTAGATCCCGTGACCAAACCTCTGGAGACAAAGATTGAAGGCGTCTTGGGGTTCCCCTGATCGGTGTTGAGGTTTTTCGGACTTGGGCTTGCCGCTTCAATTTCCTGCATTTTGAGGAAGGGGCAAACAATGTTAACACAGGGGTAAAAATTGAAAAACGTTCCACAATTGAATTAATATCATGTCAAATTGCTCGCCTTGCAAAATGCGGCTATTCAGGTGTTCAAGTCAAGACTTACATTTGTACTTTTAAAAGGTTGCAAAATTGAATTTGTCAATACGAAAACATTAATTAGACACTTACATCTTTAAAATCGGTTAATATTGCGATTTGACTTGACTGAAGTGCATTGCCCTTTGGACATTTTTGGCCATAGTGTCCTCATTTGAAGTCGGATCTATAACAAACTATAACTTTTTAGATTCCGTATGATAAGGCGAGTAATTTGGGACATGCATATTAATTCAATTGCACAGTTCTCAATTTTTACCCCCGTGTTACTTTGTTTGCCCCCTGCCCCCCCCCAAAATGCCGGAACATTGAAGCCGCAAGCCCAAGTCAAAACTTTCAACATCGATTCAGGGAACCCCAAGACGCCTTCAAATCTTTGTCTCCAGAGTTTGGTCATGGGATCTTGTGTTCTTTCTTTTTCTTCTACTAATGATTTCTTTTTTCAAAAAACAAAAAAACACGCGTTTTTAACCTAATTTTAAAAAAAAAGTTGGTTGTTTGTCAGTAAATTGCTACTCATGTTTTACACCCAAATGGGCTCACTGTTGCAACCCTTTAGTTCTGATATTAAACATGTGTCAATCAGCTTCAAGGACAAAACGCCGGATATGGAGAGAAGGAGGCCCTCTATATCATAATGTTATATTTCATCACCATCAATTTTGAGTTGGTATTTGACACTAACTCTTATCCATGTACGCAAGGTGTTTTTTTTTTATCCCCAAATTCACTTGTACAAGAAAAAAAGAGAAAATTCTGAGAAACTTTCAAGGGGCATGCTCTCTTGGAAAAAGAAAGCTTAGAGCAACGCCTCCATTTCAATGACCAACCATGATTACTTATCGAAGAAATAGGAACATTTTTCATAGCTGCCCTTTGTCATGCAGCTTGTAAGTGACCCCTATATATAGACTTTTTTGTCCTTCATAAAGCACAAATAGGCTACATTAGGCAGCCCTTTATAACATACCCAAATTCCTATATAGCTTATGCTGCTTAGATTTGGATTATATAACCGTCTCACACCAAGCAGACTCTGGAATACAACACACTGGCCCATGAAACCCACGCGTTATTTATATCAGGAGCAAGTTAACTACCGAACATGGAGCTAATAAAATTACAATTCCCCATGGCGCAGTTCCATAACTTTCATTCACCATTGTTTTGAGCAAAGACATCATGTATTTTAGTATATTTATGATTATCAAGGACGTGCACTGAGGAAAGCGTGTTGTTAACATGTGACTCATCTAAGGACTAATGAAAACCAAGCCCTTGGTAGATTAGCATGCCTTACCATATGGTTGGTATGTTTGTGGTTGTATGTAAAAAGTTCGTTGTTGTTTTTGGCAAGCCATTTAGTGGTTCCGGCCCCCCCAGAAAACAAAAATGCAAAAAATGGGTCGTTCCACCCCAAGAACCAGAAACGCCACTCACATATATGTTGGCTAAATATATAGGCACATCCTTGCAAGCGGGCATTGGGGTTCTTGGGGTTGAAAAGGCGTCAAATATTGAAATTTTAATTGTCCATTGAGCCTTATATAAATTATAAATTTACATAAAACCGACTTGTGTGGATTTATGTAAAGTGAGAGATTTTTTGAAAACAGCAAAAGGTAAACTTGAAACCATGTTGCTAATTAGCAAAACGTTTCAAGTCCATCCCGTTCTCATAAAACTTAGAGGCGTAATTTCATTCTTAATTCCGGCGATGTCCTTTGGGAGTTGGGCAAATATAGGGGTCAAAGTTAATGTAATGGCAGTGAGTCAGTCAGTCAGCCAGCAAGTGAGATTCAAATACCATACTAGGCTGACACTAGTGGGCCTAAATAGGGTCACCCCTTTCAATTTAATAAAGAAGTCATTGAAGGAATGAGTGACAAGGCGGTGAAAATTTACAATGAACATGAAAGAGAAATCCAGGTCAATTGATTCAGTCAGTCAGTAAGTCAGTCAGTGAGCTTCAAATGATACTAGGCTGGGCTTTTTTTTTAAGACCAGCAAAAATAAGGAAAGCTTTTAAATACAATCGTATAGACAAGTGAGGAAACTGTGTCAAGGGAATTCAGTCAATGTTGACTCAGTGTTGACCCTCGATTTTAGTTATTGGCTTTCTGGGGGACATATTCCTCAAGGTGCCAGATTGAATAGACATTACAAGTATACATTGATTCAATTAGGGAGAGAGGAGAAACAAACCCAGCTCCAAAGGAGAAAGATTAAAGGGTCTAAGAAGAGCAAATCTAGAAGAAACCATGCAGCAATGTTTCTTCAATGATTGCAGTAACCAAGATCTAGCCACAGCACCATCGCGTGTAAATCTTAAGAAGTAATCCTTTCCTGTCAAATGGTAGTTGACACAAATCTGGAAACATAATCTACACTGATATCAGAAGCACATATCAGAAACAAACAATCTACTTTGATGTCAGACAATTACATGTTCAGGTGCTAAGAAAAACCTTCACAACAAAGCATATAATGTACAAGTAAGGTTTATCCAAAGTAGCAAACCAAAAAACACAAAAACATACAGTTTTTCTTCTTGAAATAAACAATACATAAAGCAATTGCTACATTACGGACTTTGATGTAATAAGTTACAACAGCTACTTCACAAATAAAATACATCGTGTCAAAATCATCTGTGCATAACTTTAAAATAATGAATTATGATACAAAAGGTAGAGAAAGTACAAAACAGGAGCAAAATGAGAGAGTTATATGAAAATATTCACCCCTACAAATCGCAGCGCATGTTAGATTGCATCACAGCAAAATGAATTGTATGCATCAAACTTGGCTGTCTAGGCATTCTATGCAATCTGATCTTTTTGCTGAAGATATACTGCATCACATTAGCAAGCAAGTTTAAAGTAACTCCCCGGTGACAGTCAAGGCTGAAGGTCTGCAACATTGCAAGACCTTCAGCCAACAAACAATTTGCAAGGATATAAATGCCAGAAACCACAGCATCTAGCACAAATGGCATTTTTGAACAATCATTGACAACTCTACAGAATCCAGGATTTGGAAGAAGTCCACCACCACCACCACAACTTTTGGCTGCAGCAAACCACAAAAGACCGTAGCCATTTTGTTACTGCTGCAACAGCATTGGCAACACACAAACTATTCTTCACCATCAAATTCTCAAGTATACTTTTATTCAAATCTGCTCTACACAGCCATGCAAAATTTCCACATGCAAACCAAAGATGGTAGGCAACCATTTTATCTCTCTTATGTTTTACCGGTAACCGGAAACAGGCAAATTGCCGAGTTCCCTGATTGGTCAGTAAATGTGTACTGGACTTGAGTTGTTCCAGCAGGGAAACTCTGTCCTGGTTGGTGCGTTGTAGTGACTGTAGGTATTACGCCAGAATTATCAGTAGCTGTGGGTTCTATCCATGTGACAAAATCAGATGGTGTTCCAACTGCTACAATTTGAGTGATAGGTCCAGGACAATTGTTTACCACTGGTGGTGTTAAATCCTCTGCATCAGCTGTTTACAATATAAAATTGTTCAAAATCTAGCTTTTGTAAATCACCAATGACTTTTAAAGTATATCAGCCTCTGAATCTTTTCTTTTTTTCACATCACATCACATAATTTCCAGGCAAAATTCTATGCCACAATAACAATGTAACTTTTAACCCTCTGAGCACTATTACCTGTATATGAAACAGTCTGTCTGATTGGCTCATTACAGGACACAACTTGAGATGGCACTCTGAGTAACCAGTCAAAATAGTGCATCAGTATTCCTGTGTAAACCAAACCACCATTCTTAAATTGTCTCTCATTTGGTCATTACATGATATTATCTTGCAAGTAACCAATCAAAAGAGTGTTTAGATGCCGGTAAATAGACAGTTAGTGCTCAGTGGGTTTAATATCTTTGGTTTGTCACTGACAATTTGATTTCCATTTTAAAATGTTGACATCCTTCCAAAAGCTGAATCGCTGAATATGAAGGACCAACAAACACCAAAGAGAAAACATTAAAAGTGGATTATTACAGGAACCATTTCTATTTAAACAAGTAATAAATTTTAATACAAGAAGAACTACCTATAAGACATTTCATTTGGTGCTTTTACTACAACTAATTTCAATATGTGCTTTTAACAATATATCATCATCATTTTAAGCAAAATAATCACACAATATATCGTTGTCTCACACACCCATCAAAAGTATCCTTTTTATCTTCTGTTTGTATGACACAGTGCCCCACACACACACACATCAAAAGTATCCTTTTTATCTTCTGTTTGTATGACAGTGCCCACACACACATCAAAAGTATCCTTTTTATCTTCTGTTTGTATGACACAGTGCCACTATGCTGTATCCACTCTTTGCAGGACTTCTGCAGCATCACAAGAGGTACTGTTGCCATTCTCCGGGTCACCTGCTATACACCTGAAGCCTGAAAATAAATATTAGTATTCCAACCACCTTTGTACAGACACATACCTGATACAGTGACGGTGAAAGTACAGAAGGCTTGATTCCCTGACCCATCTGTGAAGGTGTACCTGACCGTTGTCTGTCCAACGCCAAATGAATCTCCTGGTGAGTGCGAGCTAGCGACAGTTGGGGTTACTCCAGAATCATCCGTTGCAGTAGGTACGGTCCAAGTTACGATTTGTGTGGAGGTGCTATCAGCGACGACGAAGGACCTTGACGACGGACAGTTGCTAACCACAGGAGGTGTAGTATCCACGGTGGCTATGTCAGGAAATAGAAATTATCATAAGTGTTAATCTGAGTCATCACTTGGAAATCTGTTTTTACTTAAAAAAAATCAGTCTTGGCACTAGTACTAGCTTCTGCATACCAATGTCATCATACAAGTAAACACATACAAACTTCTTTGCAGCATTCAGACCTTTGTAATGGACAGTTCTGCTATACTGCTTGGATCACATGTATAGCACTATACCAAACATGGCAATGTCAGATACTTTGACCAAAATCTCAAATTACATTTTAATCTCATTTTGCTCAAATTTTTTCTTGCCAATGAAATATTTCTTATAGGGGCAGGATAGATGAAAATTTGTATTTATTTAAATAACAAGTGTTTAAGTTAACACTTATCCTGGACCCGTGCTATGTCAAATCATGGGCTTCACACACCAGGGAGTTTAGGGATAAATATAAGCAATCACTGACCTCCCGTCGGTAAGCAAGTGTGGGCACATGAGCTGATATCGGGTTGCAATTTCATTGATATACGGCCTCGTGGCGAGACACTCTGGCTACAAAACCTAGGGCAATCTCCGGTCAAAATTGCTATGTCTCGCTTATTTTGAGAAGAAGTTCCAGTTGACTGGCCTAAAACAATGGAACCGCTGAAGCGAGTCTGGGTCCCATATGACCCACTTTCACAGGAAAAGGGTTAAACTTGGGAATTCTTTCGCAGTCCTAAAATGACACATATATCGCAATGGTGTAGTGGTGCCCAAAGGCAAACCTAAACTCATTTGCAATAGTTTATCTATATATTAATACCGGTGTCTGTCTGTCTGTCAGTGTGTGTCTGTCTGTTTGTCTGTCTGACCACGTCTATTTTCTCCGAGACCGAGGGTCACACATTGCTGAAACTTGGTGGGTAGGTGCCCCTTGACCATCCGATGACCGAGTTTGTATTGGTTAGTGGATCAAAGGTCATCAGGGGTCATTCAAGGTCAATTGAGGTCAAATGGGGTAAATGTTGGTGTATGGACATAAAACTTGGGTGGGTCAATTGTTGATGCCAGGTCATTCAAGGCAGGTGATCGCGAAAACCCAGGTGATCTCAAAGTTTAAGCATTCAAATTCTTGAGGTACATTCTGCATTATATTTTTTTTTAAAAACAAGAATTGTTGGAAATAACTTACGTGATGTTAGCAGAACACTGAAAGTACATGTTGCTTGGTTTCCGGCCTCATCTACAAACACGTATGTGACCACAGTCGTACCAACATTGAACGAAGTCATAGGGCTGTGTGACTGAGATTGAATTGACACTTGGCCTTCAGCGTCAGTTGCAGTGGGTTCTATCCAGGACACCACAGCAGAGGTGAAGCCAGCCGGTAAGTTGACAGTGAAGTCATTGGGACAGTTTGAAATGTAGGTGGATTTGTGTCTGTAGTTATGCCTAATACAGAACAAAAGTATAAATTAGACTTATTATACCTTGTATGGTTTTCCACTTCAACATAACCACCAAACTTTAAGCTTATATTTCAAAATGAAGAAATTAACCCTTAAGTGCTTAAGGGGGGTCCATAGTACCCAAGATTTATTTTTCGGCGATTTCTCACTCGCGAAAAATATTTTTTAACTCTGATTTTTTTTGTAATTGTGTAACTTATCGATGCACTTCTTTCCATAAAAAATTACTAAAATTTCTTGCCCGTTAATGAGGTAATTAGCTTGGGTCCCTAGGAACCCCCCCTTAGGCACCAAAGGGACTCGTGTGATTTTAAAAATAAAAATTAGCAAACCCTGTTGCCAGAAATATTTTTCTGCCTATGTATGTTCATATGCATGAAAAAAATTAATTATATAATCAGAAAAAATAATTAACCCTTTATGTGCTGAAAAGAAGCAATTTCATCATCGAGTGACTGCGCGCCATTGCTGTACAAACCTATGGCAAATACATGTCGTATTTACTGCCCCCACAAAAAATACAAGAATGTACAAAATGGTAATGTTGTGCTAAATATATGTAAATTGGTCCTAGAGCAGATATAAACATCAATATGATTTGCAAAGTGTATGCTATGGAAGCAGGGTCACAGAAACATGTTACATTTTGAGCGATTTTGACGCATTTCGAAAACAATGATTTGCCCCTAATTTCCAGACAATAAACTGGAAATCATTTATATTGCACCTCTGGCCTTGTCTTATGACCCCTCAAAGGTGGTATGAGTTTCATCTGAAAATTCCCTCGGGAAAGTGGTTTCCTTGGGGGGGTCCATGGATCAACCCCACCCCTTAGGCACTAACGAGAGTGAAAACACCTTAGGAACTTAAGTGTTAAAATACACACATTTTAGGATAAATTTAGAGAGGGAGTTGTTAATTTAACTCTTGTTGTAGCTGTTGTTTTTGTTTTAACACCTTGACAAGTGATTGACTTCTCAGAGTAAAACAGATGCAAAATATGCAACATCATTCAAAGAAATAGGGATAAATACCTCATTTTTACCTCATGATTACTAGCCACATGGAACTTTAGGTCTAAAGGTCCCAATGTGCCTATTGTTTCACCTAGATAAATTGTATGGCATTTCACCCCCTTATACCTTTACATGTTACACATTCCAGAGCACATTGTGGCAGAAATATACCTATACAATGTTAGGTCAGGTCAGGTTTTCTTTGAGGGCCTGGTAACCAGTACTACCTGTCCCTGGGATGGGTTGTTAGTGGCTAAACTGTCACACCCATCAGGTTTCTAAGGATATCTGATGAGGAGGGTATAGCCGCATGGTTACCCTTGTAGAACTAAAAATAAGATCTACCTACAAGGGCATCAGCTCTGGAGAGCTAATGGAGCCATCCAGCACATTGACGTCAGGAAGGGCATCCGGTCAATTATCTTTTGCTCCGATAAATCCTCACACAACAGTATTGCTGTAAATGTGAGTTTAATCCGGCTATCCCCGTTTGAAGGGACAAACCCTAATCTAAAACTTTGGGTACAGTACTACTACTACTATGTGTTTATCACTTTGTAGAAGTATTTGGGAATGAGGTATATATAAAAATGTATCTGTTTTGCTGAAATACTTGAATATGAAATCATGGTACACATGGATTACTAATACTAAGGCTAACGGTTCAGATGATATAAAAATCTCAATTTTTTCGAGGTAAATCGGGGGGACGAGGTTGTGGATCACAAAATGCCCCTTTAATCATATTACTTTTTTGTTCATATGCCGACATATTATATACTAGTGTAACTGTGGGGCATCCATGGAAATCATTGTTTTATCATTGAAAGGACTACCCTGCTCAAAGAAAGATCAAATTAATAAAGAATAAACAAATATGACTGACTGGTGTTAATATATCTAATGCATACTTTTGCTACTTACTAGTGATAGTGATGGTAAATCTACACTCCAGGATATTGTTAGAACTATCAGAGAACACGTAAGTCACAGCGGTTGCGCCTATTGGAAATGCCGTCCCAGACGTATGCGACTGTGAGGTAAGGGGAATAGTGACACCAAATCCGTTGTCAGCTGAAGGCTCTGGGCTCCAGGTAACGACGCGTGATGTGGTGCCTGCTGGTATACTGAAGGACTGAGAGGATGGGCAGTCACTAACAAAAGCATTGGTGATTTGGATAACTGAAAATGAATCAAGAATTGAGTTATGGATGGATACATATAGGCATATTTAAGACAGTGGAGAAGCTAGGATTTGGGAGATGGAGCAGATACATGGTCCAATCGCTAATAGCAGGCCTGTAATCAGTAGGGGGCGAGGGGCAGATGCCCCCCCCCATTTTCAGAAGCCCCTTAAACCCCCTAAAATGGCTCAAAAATGCAAAAATAATCGATTTTGCGAGCAGGGCAAGCCAAAATAATTTTTTTATGGTACTTTGTCAGAAGGTTACAATTTTGGTAAAAAAGATCCACTTTTGGCAAATTTGCCCCCCCCCCCACCAATTGGAGAGGGACAAATTTTGGGGAAAAGGTCCCCTTTTGAAAAAAATTTTGCCCCTCCCCCAAAAAATCCTGGTTACGGGCCTGGCTAATACTTGTTCCCAGGGACCCCAGATTTTACCAGAAGTGGTCAAAATTTTGGTATCAAAAGAAAGCTATTTTCCTCATTTACCCTGTGAAATACTAGGGCCAAAAGAAATTTGGTTTGGATGTTATGAGCAAAAATATGCCCCATTTTGGTCGACCAATATTACTTTTACAGACTCTATGGGGATTACAATTCACATTTTAGCTCACTTCAAATCAGGTTGAAATATTGGCACAGAACTTTACAGATGGGTTTTGTGGTGAAGGCCATTCTATCAAGATGAAAAAATTTATAGACTTTAATCGGGTCAACCCCTTTAACTATTTTTAAGACTGGTGACAAGTCACATGTGGGGAACTACCAACCTATTTCCATTCTGCCACTAAAAATCATTGAAAGAGCTATTCACAATCAACTGTATTCATACCTTATTGACTCCTTTCTGATAACCCATCAAGCTTTTGTCCCAATCATTCCACAGCTACTATTCTGCTTGATGTACATTACTTTATTTTGCAAAAATCTTGATGAGGTCATGCAACACGAGCAATTTTTCTTGACTTTCAGAAAGGCTTTTGACTGTGTTAACCATTCTCTTCTCATTGAAGAACTTTCACAAAATAGTATTACTGGTCCTGCACTTAAGTGGTTTTGATCCTATCTCAGTGACAGAACTCAGGCATTTAACATTAATTCTACTCTTCGGACTTCAAACATATCAACATTGGAATTCCCCAAGACTCTATAGTTGGTCCTCTTCTATTGAACATTTTTGTCATATGTTAAGTACCATCAGAATTTTAAAAAGCTTGAAATCTTGCGTGCCGATTGGCATGTAGGGTGGAGCCTATCTCCACTTTCACAACAATAGACCACATGTCTGACGATTGAAGTGGAAACTAAACTAAGAGGACAACAGAGAAACCTGATCTTTTGAAGAGCTGCTTCTGCAGCCAAATCCGTTGATCTTACCTTGTATATTAAATTCGCAAGTTGCCATGTTTCCTGATCCATCCACAAAGGTGTATGTGACCGTAGTAGTGCCAACAGGAAAGCGTTCTCCATTCATGTGAGACTGACTCACCATAGGCGTCACGCCAGAGTTGTCAGTTGCCGCAGGCTCTGGCGACCAAATAGCTAGAGCTGTTGTTACTCTAGCAGACACTGTCAATGTGATGTCATTTGGACAGGCTGTTACCACAGGCGGTGTTGTGTCTGCAGTGTCCACTGTAATGGAATTGCAATATTTTGGGTGAGGATCATAATCCGATACAGAGACACTATTGGATGTTAATGCAGCTTGCATGTAACTCTTATAGTTATGGAAAATTTGGACAGTCAAAATTATAAGCCGTATGGTTAGTGCTGAAAGAGAATATTTTAATTCATTATGAAACAAATATTAACTGCTTTATATTTGCGAAATGGTGTTAAATACCTCCAGAATAGCTATTCATCCAGAATAGCCTAATGATATAACTTTTTTTTAAAAAAAAGGTAACACAGACAAATTTACATGGCATAGGTTCATTCACACAAACTGCTTAAAGTGACAGGAGGAGATTTTTTGAGGATACAAATTTCTCTCAATTTTCACTGGATCGGTCCTAGACCACCTACCGAGAACGTTTCAAAGGTTTATTGAACAAACAAGTACAAAAGAAAACCGCAAACCTTGTTTTGAACTTGCCTGCTATAGCAATTGTCCTCATAGAAAACCATGGTTTGACTTTCTGTCGTGCACGACAGAAAGTACTAATCATCATCTTATTACATAAAGATGGCGTATTCGGCTAATTCACTTCAGGTGTGATCTAATACATTGGTAAGCATTCCAAATATGCAAAAAACCAGGGTTGGACAAAAATTAGGGGCGCTTCTTTCTGGAAATCTCCTCGTCTCTTTAATTTTGAAACACAAGTCATGCAATCAAAACATGCAAAACACACAAGCTTAATGAAATTAAGCAAAATTTAATTAAGCACTCAACAAAATTTCGCTCCAATCGTCTTTGGGACCCCCCCCCCCCCCGGCTCACACAGAAGTAGTGTCAATTATGATATCAGATGAAGGCCATATTTTTTTTCTCCTTGTCATCCTGAAATTTCCATCTTCTAATCAATTTCTTAACTAAACTGGCATTGAAATAGTTTACTATCACTAATAGCACAGTAGCGAATAGGGCGTTGTAGTATGTAATATCGCTTCTACCATCAAAACCACAAGTTTGTTTCCCTCGATACAAGACGGCGAGTGTATGCAAGTGCCAGGCATAGAAAACAAGATAGACATAAATCGGAACAAGCACCTTTGAATAAATCTTACCCCAACATATATATCTTCCACTCTTACAAATGTCCTTCAAAATGAACCAGAATGAATCAATATCAAGCAATCGACAGATGTCAAGCCTGCTTGTTGTACAATCTTCAGGTAATAAATTTATGCATAATTTGGGATATTCAATTTGAAATTCACACCTCATTATGTGACAGATTTTGGGTGAAAAATACTGTGACTGTGATTGCATATATTGCATTGTTTTCACAATCACAGGACTCTGGGGTCAGAGAAGAGAAAATAGAGATCTTTCAGTGATAAAGTTATTAGTGCATACCACAGCATGAGTGCCAGTGCAGCACTGGGAAAATGTCTTTCTTATGAGAGCTTCCGTAACCTGACCCATCTGACACACTTTTTTTCTGACACGCTTATGAATTCGGACCCTTCACAGAATAAAGCACAGGTTTATTCCGTTAAGGTTTCCGAATTCATAGTGAGTCAGAAAAAATTGTGTCAGATGGGTAAGGTTATGGAAACTCCCGTTTCTTACTAAGCCCTTCAGTGCAGAAAGTCAGAAGTCAAAAAAATCCCCCCCACCACCTATTGTCCTGTCATGGTATATTTTTCACCTAATGGTTAAGCTGCGGTTTACTAAATTTGCAGTGTAAATATCAACAATTTCTTGCATGGCCATATCCATCGACATTTCAAATCCTCAAACACAAAGACGGAATTGCAGTAATCTTCACAGGCATGCATATAAGCATGGTGCACAGGAGTCTCAACATGGAGAAAAAGTTCAGTCTCTGAATGCCATTCTGATTCATGTTATCTCATCTGTAAAGAACTGAAATTCATCCGATTCATTCATTATAATGGATGATTATAAGAATGTCAATGGACATGCCCAGACAAAGGAACTATAATCCATTCACAACAACATGAGCAGACAGTCATAAATTGTCCCTTACTGCAGTGGAAATATACTCTGACAGCAGGGGGATTTTTTTTACCAGGAGTATATTTCACAAGACATTCTACAAGTAATAGTATTGCTCGCTTACTTCAAGATGGATAGAGCATATCATTTGTCTATTCTTCTCATGAAACCGCAACCAAGTACTTGCGTGTAAATTTTACATTTTATTCACAAAAAGCAAGAGCGAAGATAAGCCAAACCACACAGAGCACATGCTAAACACCAATACAAATTGTTACCATTTAGTGTAACACGAAATTCACAAGTGGCCGAATTCCCAGCTTGGTCAGTAAATGTGTATGTGACCTGAGTGACACCAGCATTGAATGGCGTCATCGGCTGGTGAGTCTGTGTGACAGAGGGCGCCACACCCGAGTTATCGGTGGCGGTGGGCTCTGTCCACGACACAACTGCTTCTGTGACTCCTGCAGGCAAGTCAACCGTGACGTCATTTGGGCAGTCTGAAATGACCGGCGGCGTGGCATCTGCCAAATTCACTGTGAGCATGTTGATGGCAAATTCACCCAATGTGTTAGTAGGGATTAGTACATTGTTTTTCAAGCATATGTTAATTACTCAATGCATACATATTTTAATTAAGACTGAAAGGAAATCACATACAAGATGTGTTAAATAAGCTTTCTATTACTCGATATGATAATTATTAAGAATATACATGAACCACTTGAAAATGGGCAGTGGGCGACTGATTTGCAATTTTAATTTTGTCATTGCCTGTATAATTATGAACTATTCAGACATGGTAGCACAGTCCTCTAGTTCCAATGCCCACATAAAATATGGGTCATGAATGTTTTAAACCCATTAAGTGAAAGAGCTTGTAACAATAGGTTCAAGAAGATTGGCAACTTTTGATACTGGTGATTTCGACTTAACCACCATTTCTGCCTTAAAAGATTACTCTTGTTTGAGGTGATATAGTAGTAACCCTTGAATAAAGAACTGCCTGTAATATGGTTTGAAAGCATATAATATATCAATATCAATTAAATGTCTTGCACCATATTGCAATTGCAATGTATTACTACTGCCCATTAACATTAAATAATATGATTTAGTTAACCCTTTGGGTATTGCACATAACTATACCACTGGTAGTCATGCAGAGATCCACATTTTTCAATTTTTTGTCAATTCAAAATGACGCATTTTCACAACCATATTTGGAATCGGCATGAAAAGTTAATTTAAATGAGTCCAAACAAGCCTAGTCTAAGATCGGTTTTTGATATGGCTTCCAAAATGGCTTCCCCCTTTGACCACTGAAAGCGGCAATGGCACATTTTCACAAAATATGAAATTTGTTCAATTGCTCTCAAATGATAGTCTAGGCCATTGGAAGAACAGAGATATATTTTACACATAAAAATAACATACCCCGAAACAGATAGGGACATTGATATGAGGATAAGACATCCAGGTAATTTGTAGGCCAACTTTTAAGTTTTCCATAACTTTAATCAACAAATGTGTATATTACATGAATATTTTTGACTCGTACTCACTGATATTAAAACCACAAAGGTTATAGACCGATCAAACAGTGTGCATTGCGTGGGAAACGTGCATACGGCGTGCGTGTTCTTGTGTTAAACGCCATTTTCGTCGTCTGCTGAATTTAACGTCGCCGGCGACGTTAAATTATAAAATCGTTCTGTTTACCCATAAGGAAGGTGATTTGGTCTTAATCATTTCGGGTGAGGGCTTTTGTATATAAAAGCCTTACAACCATGCAAAAATATCGATTTTGAAAAATCTTGAGGGCGCACTATTTTTCAAATGTGCCAGTGTCTCTTAAAGTGACAGAAGGAGATTTTTGAGGATACAAATTTCTCTCAAATTGCACTTGATCGGATGTAGACCACCTACCGAGAACGTTTCAAAGGTTTATTGGACAAACAAGCATGAAAGAAAACCGCAAACCTTGTTTTGAACTTGCCTGACTATCGCAATTGTCCCCATAGAACACCATGCTTTGAGTTTCTGTTGTGCACGACAGAAAGTACTAAAGCATCATCTTATTACATAAAGACGGCATATTCGGCTTATTCACTTCAGGTGTGGTCTAATACATTGGAAAGCATTTCAAATATGCAAAAAACCCGGGTTTGAAAAAATTTGGGGCGCTTCTTTCTGGAAATCTCCTCATGTCTCTTTAAGTTCTGAGGATCTATGTGTTGTTTGAAGCAAAATTAGTCATCTACTTCAGATCTTTAGAGCAAGAATCAGTCATTACATACTTCAAGATCTTTTATCCTTCTTGAGGTTCTGATTACCAAATTAGTACAGTGTCACTCACTTTACACCACATGGGTCCCCAGTTTGATTCCCAGTATAGACTCCTGCTCAGCATATTTACGAGTATCTACTTTTTTACAATCAAATACAATTTCTTGCAAAGTTTCTCCGGACACTGGTTTCTTTCTGCCTCTAAAATTGGACTTCTTTCTGTAAATCTGTTTGTATGGTAATTCCTCCAATGTGCTGTGCACCTAACAAGCAGCCACATTTGTGATCCATTTGGGTGGGTATGTCTAGTATTATTTAAAAACACACACACTTATTTACTTCCAAGCTAATACCTACCGGCAACTGTGATCATAAATCGGCACTGATTAGTGTTCCCTGATCCATCTGCAAAGGTATACACCACCTCGGTCGTACCAAGATTGAAGAATGATCCTGGAACATGTGATCTGGTTACCGTTGGGGTACTACCTGTCAAAGAGAAGGACACAATTTTTAACTACTACAGAAAAGATGTTTTGGTTGGTTGGTTGGTTGGTTGGTTGTTTTTGTTGGTTGGTTGGTTTGTTTGGTTGGCATTTCTGCACCCCTTTGCAACAGCCAGGGGGGTGCAGGGCACAAACGCAAGTATATGTACACCTAGGAGCAGAACCCCCGTAACCAAGTTTGGATGGAGTAACTATTGCAGATAGCTTTTCAAGTATTAAGTGCTGCAAATTGAACTTGACGATTTTTGGCCCCTAGGGCTGTTGGTAACTAAGCTTAAAACCTATAAGCTATTCCTTTTTTAATCCTAATCTAAGGGCTCCACCAATAATTTGCACCAGAACAACTTAAGATTTGACCATGTACAAGTGAAATTGTCGCTTTTGTTTATTGATTTTTGCTGTTTTAGCCTATAACTAACCTAACCTTAAAACTTTCAGTGTAGATGTACACACTATACCTTTTGGAATACTTATGATTCTAAAAAAAGTGGGTTACTATTCAACATGAATGGATCAATTTTAACAATGTGATCCTGTGTAATCTCTGTCTAGACCCCCGCTTAAGAATCACATTTCTGGGATCCCTGTCAGGCTGTCTGAGATTAATCAAAAATTGTACTTGAGATTATTACAAATGTCTACCAGCTCCTCGAAAATAAAACTAACCTCTCTCCACCTACTGACAATACGCCCTCCTCTCCATTTTTGCCACTCTGTAGCTGTAATGGGTTAATACAGAGTAAGCATTAAGGTGGCCATTGCAGAGGAAACATGTCACAGTACACCTAATAACATGTGTGCTTAGGAAGACATATCCCTCAACCACTGTATCCTGTACTATCCTCACAGCAACACCCTAATGGAAATATGCAAGAACTCTCACTTATTTAAAAATCTACTATAACACAGGGTTTTTTTTTTTGCTCTACCTGAGTTATCTGTAGCTGTTGGTTCTGTCCATGTAACTGTTGTACCTGTAGCACCACTACCAAATGGTAAAGACTCCACTCTGTTGCTGGGACATCCTGATATGACTGGTGGTGTTGTGTCTGTGGTGGTTGCTGAAAATAGGTAAAGAGGTATGTTAAAGGCACATTACATGACTAACATATTCTATCTTGATACTTCAGTTGTTTGTATGTTTACAATATCTATGTAACTTAAAGCCACAATCAGTCATTTTTTCCAAATTCAAAATGCCTATTTTGTCTCTAAATTGCTAGTGTTAGGTCATATTTAAGCATTTTAAAGCGATCCTAAAGATGTCATTTACAACTGTTTCTAGACTTAAAGTCAAATCCAGGCTTTTATTAGTAAACAAAGCATAAAAATCATAATTTCTTGACAAATATAGTTATGTTACACTTACCTATTTATAGGGGTCTTTACTACAACAATTTCCAATACAACATTGTAAAAAAAAGGACTCTGATGAAAATTAGGGGGCGTGATTTGTTTACATTTTGAAAAAAATGCTGATAATGTCTTTAAGATTACATTTTGTAAATATTTACATCATATACACATAGTCTGCAAGTTAGCTTTATCTGCAAGTTAGCCTTATCCTTGTATAAACTTGCATGTAATTCTCCACATTTTTAAATTTTTTATAGACACTTTAAGCATGTTTTTGAATATATATATGGCAAGTATGTTATTGAGCCAGTGCAAACATTGTATTATTATGTCTACATAAGCTCAGAAGTCTCCAAATAATTGTCACAGACTTGGTCAAGCCTCCACAAACACACAATTCGAGGATGGATGCATGTACATGCAAGCACACACATACACATGCACAAGCACAACACAGATAAACACAAACAAAATATCACAAACATACTATAAGCAACTATAAGTATCTCTGTCCATATCTAGTAATAGATATCCATACGGCCAAGTAAAGAAATAAACCAGTTGATCGTCCGGACTTTTGAAAAAAGTTGGTGAGGGAGGTCCTTATTATTTGTTATTTTATTATTTTTTTCAAAGATGCCTGCCATGTCTAAGATAGCCACTGTGATATTGCATTGTGGAAATAGTAGATCTATATGCAAGAAGGTTGAAAAAATTACTCAAAAAAATGAAGGATACTCTTTAAAATAGGTATGAGAGTTCAATAGTGCTCCGATATTTTTGTTGACTTTGTTTCCCCCCTTTTTTATCCTTCTTGTTGGTGGCGTTGTTGATTTTTTTCAAAATAACAAAAGAAATTGGTGTGGCGTCCAAAATCGGAGCGGGCGGGACGATCAACTGGTTTATTTCTTTACTTAGCCTAAATAAAATTTCTCTACAAATAGTGACAAAAGCCTTTCCTCCTTATACTCCATGACCATGTATTGACAATTACCTATTAATGTCACACTGAACGAACATTGTGCCGCATTGTTAGCTTGGTCTGTGAATGTGTAGGTGACTTGAGTGGTACCAACATTGAACACAGTCATGGGACTGTGAGTTTGGGTAACTGACGGTGCCACGTTGGAGTCATCGGTGGCCGTGGGTTCGATCCAGGACACCACAGCGGAAGTCTGGCCAGCTGGAAGGTTCATGGTGATATCGGCGGGACAGTTGGAAATCACTGGTGGAGTTGTATCACCACCTATCTCTACAAAATTTATCAAATGAGGAAACTAGTGTGATATATGCTACATCTAGTCTATCATGCAAAGAAACATATACAAATACGACAAACTACAGGGTGAATCAAAAGAAAACTCATTCTGATGCACTTTGACCTCTACCAGATCACTGAACCATTACTTTACTAGCGCTTAGAAATACTACTCAATTATCTTGTTTTTCTGAAAATGTGATCATAATCAATGTATTTTAACAGAATACAACTAATTCTGTATAATCACCCATTTTTGGTCAGTATCGGTAGGATTACACAGCTATAGTCCATGTCTCTACCTCTGTGCAGTGATGCCATAACATTTACGCCTGTGTCAAGAAATGCTGTCTTTGTGCACACGCGTAAAATCACCGTCGCTTCAAGTCATCGCAAGCGATTTACTCTTGCGATCAACAAATCTTGCGCTGACGTCACTGCACAGAGGTAGTGACACAGACTATAAGTACGGTAATAATTGATCACATGCTCAAGATCAAAGAAGTGAAAGACACAAGCAGCACACCTTATCTTGTAACAGGAACTCATATATAAGAATAAGTTTAATTCAGGGTCAGTCTACAATATATCAGAATGTATGCATTACCGGATATCCTTATTCTAGTACCTCTGCTGCACCTTGATTGAAACAAGGGAGCATCTGATTGGTCAGTTTTTACTGCAAATTATTCTGCAATAATGTGTCGCGAATGCATTTTCTCATTATATCATGCTGTTTTCGGTAAAGCTAGAAATACAGGGTTTGCAGTATTCTTTATGGGCTTATAATGTATCCTCGGCCGGAAAAAAATAAAAAATGGACTCGCGGCCGCCTCGTCCATTATTTATTTTTTCCGACCTCGGACACCATTATTCGCCCATAAAGGATACGCATCCCCTTTATTTTAAATAAACGCCCCGGGGGCGTTGCATTTTTCAAAAGGGGGGCGTTTATTTGAGGTCATTTGTTCCATTATAATTTACATTAAAAAACATCGGCAGCACCCTCTGCAGAGCTGCCAACTTTTAAAATTACCTTTCAGTACTCAGAAATCCGTATTTGAGGTCCCGTATTTGTTTTGTGAGTTTCAACCTTTTTCGCAAATATGACGCCCGACCGCTGTGCCAAATAATGTATGATTCGCGGGAGGATTCGGTTGTTCATTACCTGTCTCCACGTGATGTTCGTTACTTGCGGATGCAAACTCCAGCGATCATGCAGTGGGCAAAATCAGCTAATCACACTAAGGACCGCACTTTACCAATCCATTTCAGCATTGGATATGCTGTATATAATTCCTCTTTAAAACATTGTTTAAGTTGTGATTTCTTCCTTTACTACCAACTAATTTTACTCTTAAATATTCCACCTTCCATAGTTGCACAATGGTACCTACGGACATGTGATCGCAACAGAGAAGACTGCCGCCAAAACGCTGTGAACCTACCATTTTGATTGGCTGGTACGACCTGAATTTACGATTTGTTTACAAGAGCTTCCAATCAAACAACAGCTATACGTGTAGTAAGACCAAGGTCAAAGGATATCGGGTTATTATTATGTCATGGTCATTGGTGTCAAATAGTTAGTCTATTACTGCAGCTGTGTATCAAT
This sequence comes from Ophioderma brevispina, assembly GCA_023653785.1. NCBI lineage: Eukaryota > Metazoa > Echinodermata > Ophiuroidea > Amphilepidida > Ophiodermatidae > Ophioderma > Ophioderma brevispina. Next base: position 6,388 of record JAMKCH010014897.1, on the reverse strand, counting down.
TCACGGTTTATAATATTGATTATTTGCTTCTCTTAAATCAATACTTTGGGGGAAATTCGGCAATTCATACTTCTGTTTATGCAAATTCAAAAAACATATTTACAAATATAGAATATTCCAACTAGTACAAGTTCGCAGCTCAGCCTATATGGCAAAGTACCGGTGCTCTTCAGAAAATAAGGGATATACAAAAACATGCTTGTCTTTCTAATTATGGCCGCGCACACAGACGAAAGTCGTGAATTTGCCGCTATATAATAGCTTATTAATGTTCTTCCTTGCACAAATATTGGAATTAAAAGATGCAGTTTTGCAAATCTACACGTACAAAAGGGTATCGGTGCTGTAATTTAGCAGTGTACTTGTTTGGTTGTGGACAAATTGGTGAGTTTCAGGCCGACCCTCGGCAACTGGCAATAAAAACGTGGGGGCGTTTAATTGAGGGTTTTTATTTTTAATGTAAAACGTAGTGGGTGGCGTTTATTAGAGGGGGGGCGTTTATTAGAGGATATACGGTAGATGATTAGAAAGAGGGCATTGTGATATCAGTTTCTATGGCTTTTGAAAGTATGTGTCAGAATATCCAGAATTTTGTTTCAAACAATGGAGGAATGTAAGGATTCAAAGTTTTAAGTAAAAGGGAGAGGATAGTGATTGGTCGACCTAACTGTTATTTCTCCCCCTTGAGGTGGGTACCGTGAACATACGCTGGATTGCCCAGTGGGTGTGGTGTGTTTTATGTAGGCATAAAAATAAACATTTGGAAAAAAAAATTAGTTCTAAATTTAGCGATACCACAGATCATCCAAAGCCATACATTGTAAGTCACTAAGTAGAGTTGATGGACTGCAAATTGAAATGGGTTCTCACATAATTTATCTTTTTTTTTCTGATGTCCAGATTTTTTTTCTTTGATTTTCCAGGAAAAGAAAGAAGAGAAGAAATAAAGAAACTTTACTGTTGTTTTTGACTGACACCAAACAATTATGAATGATCTCAGTGAGGTTACAGTGATTAGGCACACATTTTTTCACAGATATAGAAGTGAACGATTACTTGAATCACTGAATCTTACAAAAAAAAATAGCACACCAGCTATACATTTGTGAGATTTTAGGGAGATAGGGTGTTAAGTATATCAATCAGGGAATGGCACTCTGACTGAAAAGTTAAGGCCAGATAACTTTAGTTCAAAACTCAATGTTTTCTTCGGTATATGAATGATTGGGCGTACACTACATTCCTTTCCTTCCTTCTTTTTTCTATTGTGTGATTTTATTTTTGCTTGTGTCCTGTTTTTTTCCCCATAATTTTTTTTTAATATTTAAAAAAGGGTTGGGGGGGAAAGGAAAATATACACCCAGAAACCCCTCAAAAACCACAAACATACCCATAGCATTACAGTATTGAGGCAAAAATTCACTCATAGGACAGGGAGAGAGGAAGAAACAAGGCAACCAATTGCACATTCAACATATTTGAAACATCGTTTACGCCCAAAAACCCAACAAAAGATCATAGACATTTTGTAAGATCACATGAAGACCACCAATTTGGTGACTGGACATACAGGAAAGAGGCAAGAGTACCCCCTTTAAAATTTTACAGGACTGGGAAAAAAAGGAGGGGGATGGGGGGCTCCCATTTCCCCTCCACCTTACCCTTTTTCTTCTTCCTTACACTAACCAAAACCTAACCTAAGGCCAAAATAAAAAAGACATTGTTACATGTAGAACCTTGAAGAGGGGTACATATGGAAAATCTTTCCGACAAACAAGTACGAATGCATTTACATACACAAGCACACATCACACACACGAAATGTGTCCCTCCAACAATTATAATCCAAAACCGCCCTAGAAACAAATTAAACAATATCAAAAAATAACACTGGCAACTTACTATAAATTGTTGACAAGATCACATTCAGCCTCATTGTTAGCAGCATCAAAGAAAACATAAGAGACAGTGGTGCTACCCACTGGAAATAGAAATCCTGGCGACGCAGTTTGAAATGAAGTAACTGCCGATGTCTCATCTACAGCTGTTGGTTCAACCCAGGTGATTGGAGTAGTGGCGGTTCCTGCAGGGATTGTCTGCTGTATATTTGAAGGACAGTTGCTAAAAAAAAAATAACAGGTGGAGTAGTATCCACTGTTGATGCTGATGGACAGAATTTAAAGAAGAAGGGGTTACTGTAATCTGGAATTGGAATATAGCCGAAGTTTTAAACATGGCATTTTAACAGCTTGAAAATGTCAGTTTCACTTATGCATTAAGGTTTGAATACTACAGTTGGCACAAAAAGTATCTCGGCATGTTTTTCGATCAGTGTTGTGCCAAACTTGTCAAAATATACATTTTATTGCCCAGATCTTACTCTTTCATGGCCACTGTGTGGTACAACTCAATAATCCGTGTGTGTTGATTTTTTTCCGTCTGAATGAGCGAGTAAGCCTTCTAGCAATATTGATTTTGGTCTGCATGTTAGTGATGCAATACACTGCATTTGGGGGGGGGGTGCGACTGCCCCCTGCATCCCCCTGTATACAGGCCTGAATGTGATCAAAGATTTAAAAGAGGTACATCCAACATTTCTCTTGAAAATGAATTGGAATAATTGTAAAACAGCTAGAATTAAAAGTAAAGAATCCATATGAGATACATTGTATAAACTAAAAAGTAAAAAATTAAACTTAGTTTATGGCTTAAGTTCTGTTTAATACAATTCAATACAGTTGGCCTTCTCTTTAACATGCTTGATTTCCAATTTTTTTTCAAATAAACAACTCGCTGAAATCTAATAAGTGACCACCAAATTGTGTCTATCTGAAATGTCTATTATAACTGGCCAAACATGCATACAACGTGATGCCATCGCTTTTGTACAGGATTAAATTGCACATCATGCCAAGCCATAGTGATAACCATGAATGAATGAAGTTACTTTACATGATACTCATACAAAACTGATGTGTCAAAGAAAAGACATCACATCCATCATCTGCTTGGACAATTACAGGCTGATTCAAAAAGAAGTTTACTCATATTTGTTGTAGTTTGATAAAAAAATGTAAAGGGAAATCTTTGTAAAGTAATACATCATCGTAAAGAGCAATTTAAGAAGGTCTAAATTAAAAGAGAAATTTTAAATTTACACATGTCAAACCAAAGTTACACTCAATTGAACGAAATCACCCATTTTTCTGACTTTACACATCTTGGTGTACATGTAAAATAAGTAGAAGCATGCAACATAAGGCTTATGTGTTCATTAGACCAGTATTACCGAATGTGAATACACACCACTGGTGAACAAACTCTGTTTTTAATGCAATTGGTGTTTTTGTTTGTTCTTTTGGTACTTTTGTCAGGAATCGAACCACAATGACTATCCAAGCAGGTGGCTATTATACAAATATATACTGACATGAGAGACTCTTGTTAAAACTATGGACCCGAGGTGACTGCAATAGTGCTATTTTGCTGAGGGGCGCAGCCCCGAAGCAAAATAGCACTATTGCAGTCACCGAGGGACCATAGTTTGAACAGGAGGCTCGAATAAAGGCAGTATATATTTGTTTTATATACGTCATTCATATATTCATTGTTCATTGATTGGTTAAAAGATTTTATAAAACAATGAGGTAAATTGAGATTTAGCCTAGCCTAGCCTAGCCTAGCCTAGCCTACCAACATGACCCATGCCGGCAGTTAATATTGCAGTGTTGTCGTCACCCTACTTACAGACTAAACCCCACCAAACATGGACAGGCTGTTCTTAATCTGCTTTTTAGTGTTCACACTTTCATGTCATTTCTTGATCACTTAACAGCTGGAATCTTGGCTGATTTGTAGGCGTACCGTCACTCACTGCATTTTCGCGTGTATCCATGTTGACAATTTGTTTTGAAGATCATGCTACACAGGGCTGACATTGTGCTAAAATTGGAAGCCGTAAATAGTCTTTTTTGGAAGCCGTAAATAGTTATTTTGAGAGCCGTAAATAGTTCTTTTGAGAGCCGTAAATAGTCTTTTTCTGCAGAATGGTATGTTTATATTTGATCATGTGGTCCACTTTTAACCAATCAATGAACAAGAATATATGAATGACGTATATAATAATCCCTATTAAGGTAGGTTCATACTTCATCGGCAGACTTCTGCAGACACTAGCCTTTCAAACATGCTTTTTAAGCAACACATATGTTTGTGCATCCCATGCGAAAAGCATGTTCAAAAGACCAGCATCCGCCAATGTCTGCCGTTGAAGTATGAACCCACCATACACTCTTAAAAATGCCTAAGTCTCATTTGAAATAATTAAAAAGAATGATTTTTTTTCCTTCAATTTGATTAGGTTATACAACAAAGGCATCAAAAAAAAACATCATACATAAAACCACTACTTGCATCATGCCTGCCACCAACAAACACTCAAATTTGGAATAAACATATCAGAAACAGACAATCTTTTTCCCGACAAAGGAACAAAAAGAACAAACACAATGAAAAACATTCATCTTGTAGAGTGGCATTCCATGTGTCATTTCATTCCTACTAAAACATTATGGCTGGTATTCTGAAAGGGAGTCTAACTTTAGACTTGGGTTTAAACCAGGGGTAGTCCTACATGAGTGGACATTTTTTCTTTCCAACATACTATAAAATGTGCTGTAATAGGTCAGAAAATTCCTCATGGATGGGCTGTTCCGACTCATCCACAAGGAATTTTCTCACCTGTTAAATTTAACTTTCACAGTATTTTGAAAAGAAAAAGGTCCGCTCATGTTGGACTAACCCTGGTTTAAACCCAAGTCTAAAGTTAGACTCCCTTTCAGAATACCAGCCTATATATTTATTTGTTCTGTTGTTAGAATGCATTATCATATATGCGAGTAAATTGCAGGGAATAATGTGGGAATAACAGAGAAACATACTGTACATTCAACACTCACTTTGGACAATAACATTGAACGAACACCTAGCCTCGTTCCCAGCCAAATCTCTAAAAATGTATATTACAGTTGTCATTCCAAGTGGGAATGGTTGATTAGGACCATGCGTGTTAATGAGTGTGATTTGGTCAGTAGGGGTGACATTATCTGTAGCAGTAGGTGGTGTCCATGTTACTGCAGCAGTTGTTGTGCCAACAGGTACAACTTGGGTAATGTCTGACGGACAGTTGGTGATAACAGGTGCTGTGGTATCGGGTGTGGCTGTAGTGAAATCACAAGTAAACATGCATTTTGACATAACGATGAGTGAATGAAGGGTACACACCAAGCAGATTAGAACCAGGGTCTTCACAATTAACACCCCCTCAATGAGAGTTAAACATACAAATGAACATGTTCATGCATTGGCAAAATTCGATGACAAAAAAACATTACAGATTTCAGTGTGCCTTGTAATACTGAAAAGACCTAGCCAAATTTAAATCTGAACTTTTTTTAATAAGGCAGGGCTATTGCCAAATATGGAACATAAGACCTTTAACCTTGAGTGTACTGGTACCTGTGGTATTTTCAATGGGAACCTGTACACATGAAAATCTTACTTATACCATAAATCCAATGGTTAAAAAAAATGATCCATCTTCCCACTTGGATTGGGTCATGGATTGAACAATTTTTGTAACGTGACCCCCCATTTAGGACCATTTCAGTTCCAGAGACCTTACTTTTCATGTCCAAAACCATATTCTACCAAATTTTCTTTGAAACACCTCAAAGAGTAGCTGGAAATTGAGGGAAATCACAGTTTATTTTCTGAAATTTTTGTAAAACCTAGCTCTGGGGAGCACATTTTTTGGCCTCAAATCAGCTCCAGAGCCTCAATTTTTGAAATCCGGGCAGCATACCTACCCAAAATAAAGTTGAGTATCTCCCGGTATGTATTTCTCATCTCCTTATTTGGCGATAGTCCTGGCTGTTAATAATTCTATATCTAAATATAAAATTTGTGGATATACATTTCAATCTTTCAATTTGTTTTTTCTCTTTTATAACATTTTTCTTACTATGAATACATTCATTGTTCCTCCTTTTAAAAGATTCTATTGATACAAAGTTCCTGCTCTAATTCTCAAGTCATTTTCCTTTCATTGTGAAAATTGAGCACCCAAAATGATACTTAAAAATCTGGAAACACACTGACTTCTTTAACAAAGGAAAGGTGAATTTCAAAGGTAAAAACAACAACATACAGACAGAAGAAAAAACACGCTCTAGACGATAACATTAAAAGAATAACATGTACATTGATATGCCAGGTGTAAAAATATTAAAAAGTTGTTATCAAAGACAAGATACAAAAAGTACCCACTTTGTAAACAGTAGTAAATTATTGTAACTTTTGCATCTGAACATTTCCCAATATTGAATTC